>JBBPBX010063220.1:0-13553 GCA_038048925.1 Garcialebias charrua | reverse complement strand
GAAGTCACAAGACGGGGTGTGAGAGAAGGACAGAGACGGTTAATATATTACGGAGGTGGAAATAGGCAGACCGAGTAATATTGTTGATGTGTGAAGTGAAGGATGACACAGAGACTCTTGACCTGAGGGGAGGGGGATAGCAGAGAGTTGTTAAGGGGGACGAGAAGATGTTCTGATTTTGAAATAGAGTTTTTGGTACAGACGAGAATGATTTCTGTTTTGTTGCTGTTTAGTTGAAGGAAATTGTTAGAAAACCAGTGATTTAGCTCATTGAGACAGTCGGTGAGGATGGAGGGTGGGTGGGTGGAGTTAGGTTTTGATGACAAGTAGAGCTGTGTGTCATCAGCATAACAGTGGAAATGGACGCCGTATTTGCGGAAGATGTGACCTAGAGGAAGGAGGTAAATGATGAAGAGGAGGGGTCCGAGGACAGAGCCTTGGGGGACACCCGTGGAGACAGGGGAAGACTGGGAACGGAAGGATTTAAGCTGAATGAATTGAGTGCGGTCAGAGAGATAGGAGTTGAACCAGTCTAACGGGGTACCTGAGATGCCAATGGAGGTTAGTCTGTTGAGGAGGATAGAATGACAGATGGTGTCGAAGGCAGAACTTAGATCAAGAAGAATGAGGATGGACAGAAGACCAGAGTCAGCAGCAAGAAGAAGGTCGTTAGTAATTTTTATTAGAGCTGTTTCGGTGCTATGGTGGGGGCGAAAACCAGATTGAAACTCTTCATAAATGTTGTTGTTGGACAGGTGTGAGTGAAGTTGACTAGCAACAGTTTTTTCAAGGATCTTGGAGATGAAGGGCAGATTGGAGATCGGACGAAGATTATTGAAGTTGGTAAAGTCAAGACCTGGTTTCTTGATGATGGGGGTGATGGCAGCAGATTTGAAGGCTGTGGGAACAATGCCAGAGGTTAGGGAGGAGTGGATGATATTAGTGATGATAGGGAGCAGAGACGGGAGACAGGATTTAACAAGAACTGTGGGAAATGGGTCAAGTTGACAGGATGAGGACTTGGACTTGCTGATAATGTCAGCAATGTCATCAGCAGAGGGGAGGGAGAAGACAGAGAAAGGGAGGGAGGGAGGGGGGAGTTCAACAAGGATGCTGGGGGCAGTATTTGGTCCAAGGTGTTTATGAATTGAAATAATTTTTTCATTGAAATATGACATCAGGGAGTTGCAAAATTCTGTGGAAACCATGAGAGGGTAGAGAGTTGGGAGATGAGACAGAACGGTGGAGGAGAGAGAACAATGTTTTTGAATTACCAACATTGGAACTGATGTCATGTGGGTCACCTCATGACATGATGAGAACAGAGGTAAAGGAGAGCTTAACCTGATAAGACGAAGATCGATCTGTGAAGGTGCAAATCTAAGAGAAACTTTTCCACCACAAACATCAGACTGAGAGGAGTTTCAACCTTCAATCTGTGGGTGTTCATGTGAAATCATCCCCACCCTGCGCCCTGAAATCCCAGATTCAGTTGATGGACAGCTTCCTCATGTCATCACACTCGCACCAACACATCGTTCATGCATTCCTGTTGACACATGTCTCATATTTATTGCATCTTTCCAGAGCAGCTTGAGATGTGTGTGTGTGTTTTCCTGCTGGAAAGATAAAACTGGAGCTCAAACTAATCCAATCTGTCTCCGACTCTCTCCTCGTCATCCAGTCGTAGTCCTCCTCACTGTCCTGGAAAAAAACAAGTAATGTTAAAATAGCTCAAACTGCTCTTTCCCCCCCCCTAACTATTCCTTACATTTAGTTTTGTTATCAAGAGACAGTTCCTGAACAACAGGATACACATACACACACGAACATCAGAAAATCACTGTTTTTAACAATTCAGAACATCCATGCACTGTCAAACCTTCAATTAATCTGGTTTTATTCTTTGTTTTCTTTGCATCGTGTTAAAGTTAATAATAGTCCACAGAGGATGTGTGTGTCGTGTCCATGAGAGAGGCAGAGAGGGGTCAACAGACAGGAAGTGGTGGACAAGAACAGAACATCCTGCATTATGGAAGAGAGTGCTGCATCTTCTCTGCATGTGGCCTCTGTGTGTGTATGTGTGTGTGTGTGTGTGTGTGTGTGTGTGTGTGTGTGTGTGTGTGTACACATGCACATGCCCCTGGATGATAGAAAAATGTTTCTGTGGCTCCAAGCTGGAGTCACTTGATCCACTTCCTGTCATCCGTAGGTCATGTAACGTGTAACAAACTCTACACATATTCTTGGGAACACGTGTAAACACAATCTTTAAAAGCAGTAGATTCGAAGAAGAAGTAATAACTAACTTATCACGAGCTGCAGAAAGAAAACCTCCCTGGGCTGAACTCTGGATAAGAAGGAGCAACATGGAGGAACGCCTCGTCCATTCCACGCTGTAACTCACGCCTTATGCTTGATTATCAGACTCTTTCCAAAATCTGTCAGATTCACCCTGAACCTGACTGATCGCTTGAAGTCAGGTTCCTTGGAAAGGTCATCAACAGTTAATATCTTACCTGCTGCAGATAGATTTGTGGATAACCGCAGCTTGGGAGATTTGCACCCTTAGACCTACTTCATGGAACAGTCAAAGATTCGTCAGCTGCACATCCATGATGCTAATCTCCAGTTCTAACATGTTCCAGAGGTTCTGCTGGATCTGGAGACCGTTAAGAGTCCAGTGAACCCAGACTCACCGGACACATCTTTTATTAACCATTTCTGGTGAGCTTAATGCTCCTGCTTTTAGCTGATTAGCTTTTGCTGCTGTAAACAATCTGCTTCAGACAGACATATTGTGCGTTTAGGGATGTACGTTCACACCTCGGCTGTAACAAAAGTTTTTTTGTTTTTTTTAGCTTCTTTTGCCTTTCTATCACTTAAAAAACAGTCCTCTCTGACAAGGCCTTTTCCCCAACACAACTGCAGCTCACTGGATATTTCCTCTCTTTTAGCCCATTAGTAAACCCTAGAGATGGTCATGAGTGAAACCCCCAGTAGATCAGAGATTTGTGAAATAGAGCAGTCTATAGAGGTCTGGGCTGAAGATTCTCCTGTAACTCGTTTGTCCTTTGATTTAATTTTCAGTTTCTTGTCCTGTCAGCTCATGTTCACAGTTTAACGGCACCAGGAGGGAGATGGAAAAACTGCACAAGTGCTGAGAGTTCTTCTACCAGATCAGGAGTCTGCAACTTGTGGCTCTTTGGTCCATCTACAGTGGTGCTTTGACCAAAACTAACATAAAACTGAATTTTATTGGTTGTTATACTAAAATAAAAAGGGTTTTTACGTCTTCCTGCCTTTTTGTTGTTGCCGTAGCAAATATGTGAATAGAAGAACAATACAAAGAGATAAAACGTACTCACTTTATGCTTTATCTCTTCAAAGTATCGGATATTTAATTTTTCCACAATAAAAAATAAGATCAGATCAGATGACTGACTTGCTCTTCACAGAAACAGCATGAGGACACCAAGGTCAAAATGGTTAAGAAAAAAGGTTTCTAGGCTCAATCAGATACTGTAACAAAAAAAAAAAAGGTTGATGTGATTTAACCTTTTTTTGTTATCCTTTAGCTCGTCAATTTGAACAATACTTTCTCCAAACGGAGAACGTCAAGAGACGTTTACGACAGGTAAGATATCATTTGTGCATAATCTTCCCAAAGAACTCCTTAAAAGATCTAAACTGTTTTTTAGATGCATTTTTACTGGTTTTGTAAAGACAATGAGTTTTCCACATAGGCTCTCTATTATCACAAATCAAAGTCAAAGCTCAGAGTTGAATAAATGATCTTTATTACATGTTTGGACCTTTTATTCTGACATTAAATCAGTGGAGAACATGTTGAACAACACTGTGACACCAGTTCGTCCACTTCACCTGCTCACCATGTTGCAATCTGTGAACTCACCACATTCATTTCCTCCACATTTGAACTGAACCGATGAAACGTGATGAGCGCAGCGTGCAGGATGATGGCGAGACCTCCTGGCTGCTGATTTTCAAAGTGGGAGCCAGGTTCTGAAAAGTTTCAGCAAATGCAGATTAATCTGCAGAGAATACTGTGAAAGTTTGATGCGGTGTGGAGGAGTTTGGCTTTTTTTGTTTGTTTTTGGACTCTGTCAGAAACTAATTTAATCTTTGAACATATAGAAATGAGAGTCAGCGGTACATTATCTTAGCTAACCTGATACGTGAGCATACGATTAAACATATTAATCATATCAGCGTACAGGAATTTAACTAATGGAAAAGATGGAGTGAGTGTGGTGTCGTATCAGAACTTTATCTGAGGGGAGGTGAACTCTCTCAGACTCTCTGCCTCAATCTGGATTCATGGAATGCATTTAATCTTTACATTAGATTTACAGCAGAAGCACAGAAACATTCAAACCAAAAAAAAGGCCATGAACTGGAAATATTTCCTTTCTGTAACACCTTTACTCATTCGACATGTTTAACGTTTCCCACAACATGGAATCAAATTGTAGATTTCATCTCATGTGATGGATATTTTACAACATATACTGGCATAAAACTGAATAACATATCAGTACTGTACAGTAGATGAAATATTACATTTCTGTACTTAAAGAGTTAACAAGCAAAGTTATTCAAAGCATATTTTAAATCATAGCTCCTACAAAAGAAAGGAAAAGCTAAGTTTAGTTTAGTTTTTGGACTAACATGTTATTTTAAGGTAATCTTGTATAAACTACCTAAACAATTTTCAAATAATAACCCACTCAGAGGAACGTGTGATGATAAGACATACAAATATTAGTACAGATACATGTTCAGAATGCATACAAACACAGAACATCTGCACACTACGCATTCAAAGTTCCAGTCCACACGATAATCAGAATATAGTGTTTTTATAATCACAGTATCAGTACATGTTAATGAGATTATTTATTAATCATAAAACAGACGTCAAAGGTCCACCCAGGTAAAACTCATTCATTCTTTGACTTTCAGGATAACTAATGATCTATTTCAAAGCAGAATTACTTTATGTCTGTTGTTCATGTATTCTCCTGTCTTCCAGAAACTCTCAGTTTATTATGTCGTCTTTAAATGAAGACTGGAGCGCCCGTCTCCACCAGGAGGACAAAAGAAAACATGGCTCCTGGAAGGACAGGCTGCAGCTCATCTTCATCTTATAACAGGTAAAGATTTATCTATTTATTTAATATGCCGTTTGAGTTTCTTCTTTTCCGTCTGAGTTCACAGTGTTCTGTTCTGTTCCAGTAGTTTTTGTTTGAGTTCCAGTGTTTTTGTTTTTAACTCATCACCTGGTCTGTCCTACTTACCTCCCAGCTCTAGGTACAAAGCAGCTCTCGGAGCTGTTCTATAAATACTACTTAGACCTAATAAAGGCTTTTCGTTGCTGTTTAAATATATTCATCATTTCGGCAGGTGAGATCTAACGGGTGGATTTAACCAGCAGGATAAAGGTGGTTTAGTGTTTATTAGTTTGTAAAGTTTCTAAGTGTTTGCTTGGGTTAAGACTACAGATATGATGATGATGGAAATGACAGGACTGGATGTTAGAATTAGTGCATCATGTGCTGTACGGGAGTGGGGGGGATTTAGAGATGGGGGGATTTTAGCGCAGCTTATGGAGTAATCTCTCATTTTATTCAGATATTTTCCTCTTGGATGGAGGTATGAGGTGTGCAGGCAGATCCGACGGCAGTTCATGTCCTTCCAGTTTCACCTTTATCAGGTGGTTGGCCAGAGCAAACTCCTCGTCGTCGAGCAACCCGTCCTTATCGATGTCAGCCAGCTTCCAGATCTTTCCCAGAACCGTGTTGGGCAGTTTGGACTTCACCATCTCCCTCTTAGCGTTGGCACCCGTCACCTTGCCATTGACGGGGGACAGAGTGTAGAAAATCTCGTCGTAAGCAGGTTTGTCGCGAGCGACGACCCAGTCGGCTTCGTCGATGCCCTCGCCGGCTCCTTCGCCGTACCCGTGACCGAACGGACCGTTTAAAGTGCCTTCGAACGCGCCACCCTTCACCACCGAATTGGGATGCTGAGTTTCCTCTTGGCGGACAAGAACCATCAAGCTGGCAATGTCGAAGGCTAGCATGTCATCAACAGCCTCCAAGAGCTTGGGTTTGAGAGGCTGGAACTTGGTGAGGTCTTGATCTTGCAGCTGGTCCTGAACGACAAAACAACCAGAACTTCTCTTCTAATCCAAACTTCATCGATACATCTAAAATATCCGTGTCCCTTTTAGTTTACTTACCTGCATCCTCTTCAGATTGGGAAAATCCCCCGGAGATATCTGGTGCTCTCTTTCGATGCGTTTGTAAATGTCTCCGAGACTTCCGATCAGCTCTTTCTTCTTGTTCTCCTTCCCGAACACAGAGGGCATCTCTTTCTTCAGTGAGCTGATGATGTAAGCATGAACCTACAGGTGGTGACACACAAAATCTGTTTTTTATATTTTCTTAGAAAAAGACATACAGACAGACTTCCTTAAATGTCCAGAAATTATAGCTATAACCTTAAGTTGAATTTGTGGTTCCTGGTGGCAGTTTATGAATCCAGCAACAGAGATTAGCTCTGAAGGGGTCAGTCATGCTAAAGGCTAGTCTGAGACGGGCCAAAAGCAAAGCGAATTTCTGCCGTCTTAAAACAACTTGTCACGGTTTGTGAAAGTTGGATCCAGGAATGCAGACTGACTCAAGGAGCCAGAGTAAAATGAACTTCATTAAACAAAAAGCTGCAGCAAATACTACAAATCAAACCTCAGGAAGACACGGAGGACTGGAAATGGCATGAAGCTCACACAAGTGAAAGTTTAAGATTAGACTTAAGACGTTCTTTTTCCTAAATCCTATACAGGTAGTCCTCGGGTTACGACGGTCTCGAGTTACGACGTTTCATGGTTACGGCGCATCTCCTATTTACTATGAAAAGCCTTATTTCGAGTTACACAGTTTTACGTTGTAAACGGAATGCGGAATGCGGAGGATGGACTGGTTTTACATCGTAAACGTAGCGGCGGAGGAATACTGCACTGTACTGTGAACGCGGTTTTACGTCGTAAACGGAATGCGGAAAACGCAGCGGTGGAAAATATTGTACAGTACTGTATGAGGTGCAGCGGCGGAAAATATTGTACTGTACGCTGTGCAGCGGCGGAGGAATACTGTACTGTACTGTGAACGCGGTTTTACATCGTAACCGGAATACGGCGGATGGACCGAGGACAGCGTCACCAGCATCACAGTAGGCCATTAACTCTTTTTTCCTTTCATTATGGCTCCCAAATGTATGTGTTTTTTGATAATTATGTAGGGTACTGAGTTAGGATAGGCTAAGTGCTTGGTAATACAGTACTGTACATGTACAATATGTAAGTATTTTCCGACTTACGTCGAAAATTGGTTTACGACGCCGCATAGGAACGGATCTACGTCGTAAGTCGAGGACTACCTGTATAAATAAACTGAACTAAGTTGAATTGAAAGCTGAGGGACTTGATGTACGGGGGCTGATGACAGGAGTAATAACACCTGAGCAAAATAAAAACTGGGAACAGGTGAGAGTGGGCGGAGCTGAGGAGCAGAAACTGAAAGTTATGCACCATAACTCATGTTCCCTGAAGGAAGGGAAGGAGGTGCAACACAATGACTATGGGAATTGCGCCGCCGCGCAGTTCACCTGAAGTAATACAATCACACCTTTTAAGGCAGGTGGGCGTCAGCAATGAGGCCCCGCCCTCTTTGCATAAAAGGGACTGACGCCCCACCTTCATCCTCCAAGTGCACTTCACCAAGCTTGGGCATTGAAAGGGCAAACACGTGTTGCACCTCGTTCCCTTCCTTCAGGGAACATGAGTTATGGTGCATAACTTTCAGTTCCCTTATAAGTCAGTACACTCGGTGCAACACATTGACTGTGGGAACGTAATTCAATCACGCCCTGGAAATGCTCTGGAAATGCATGCTTGTGAGAACTTTATGCCTTAGACTACAGGCGCTAGCTGTTCTTTACTCTGTGGTAGATAGAACAACCTGAGTTACGTCACATGCTGTGACATCTAAACTGTAGTGTTTCATAAATGTGTTTGTTGAGGCCCAGTTAGCAGCTGCACATATTTCTGCTACTGGCACACCTCTGAATAAGGCCCAGGAAGTGGCTAGGCCTCTGGTTGAGTGAGCATGTACCCCAGAGGGCACCTGCTGACCTTTGCTACTGTACACCCTCTTGATGGCCTCAGTCACCTAGTGTGAGAGGCGTTGTTTTGACAGGGCCCTGCCTGCAGCAGGAGTAGCAAAACACAAACAATTGGTTTGTTTTGCGCCAGCTGTTAGTTCTTTCCAGTGGTGTAGTCTACGTGATACGCAGGTATATGCCGTATACCCACTAGAAAAGCTTGGGGATTTCCGTATAACCACTTAAATGTGCCCAATGATACGTAACGTGACAACAAACACGCGTTGCATAAAGATAGATTATGTTCGCTGCTCATAAAGGCTGCGCTTTGGTCCGCAGGCTGGAGCGCGCGCGCTGCGCGTGCACTGTGCCGTGCGGCGAAATGCATTCAGGACACTTCACTGCGCCACGCGTCTCGCGGTTGCCATGGTTTCGTGTTCCTCTGTTGTACGTGAGGCTCACAGCCATTGGCTGAGCTGAGCTCACTACCATAGTTCTCTGCTCTGTGATTGGTTTCTTAAGAAGCTCCTTTATGATTGGCTGCTCGGGATGCAGCCGGGCAACAGACACGGTGTGGTAGAGCATTTTCGCTAACGACGACAGACTCAAAATGAAAAGGAAACAAGCTACACTTTTTGAATGTTTTTATAAACCAGCTGAACCCGAAGCTACAGAGACAACATTAGAAGAACCTACCAGTTCGACGGCCGAAACCAGCCATAATGAGGTTGATATCTGCATTTCCCCAGGTAAGTGTCGGCTAGTACAAGTTAGCTGAAGCTAGCTCAAGCAGCAGCAAGTAACTGTGCATGTTTTTATCGACCTTTTCTGATGCCAAACTCCAAAATGCGCATCAAGAAACCTTGATGGAAACACGGTTACTGTCCAGAATTTTACAGTAACATTTCATATAAATAAATATGTGAATATAAAAATGATTTGTTTGTGACAAAGTCTGTCACTCCAATAATCAACAAAATGCTATGCTTTTTACTCTGTTTTAAAACTCCTTGTTTCATTTTTAGATCCAAATTGGCCAGCCTTGTGGAGTGAAAGTCAGGACATCCCTGGTTGGAATGGAGGAACAAAAAATTTGGTAAATATAAAAAGATATGGGAACCAATTTGTATATAAGGTTTAATTGATATATTTCCAACATTAACATATTATGACTTGATAATTTTAAAATAGTCTGATAATCATATCTTTCAAAAGTTTAGTACAGTATATTACATGAGAAATTATATATATTGTGTGTGTGTGTGTGTGTGTGTGTGTGTGTGATCATTTCATTTTCACGTTTTAGTTGGTCATAATGCAAAAGTGTATGCAAGTAATAATGAAAGGTAATAATGAATGTAATTGTCGACACATGCTTACAGTCTAGTGAATCAGTAGATTCTAGTATTATTACTGGTATCAGGAAATATTAAAAAATATACAATTATGACAATTTTTATTTACTTCCTGCAGGATGTGCTGTTTGCAGTACCATAACGTCAACTGGTGTCCTGACTGAAAAGAGGGTCTCCATATCGGAGGAGTGGGCCTCCTTCAAGATCCAGTCATCAGGCTCAGGTTTGTTGTGCATTTATTAAAATGTAAGCATCACAGACATTTTGCAATGTTAAATATGCTTAAAATTCAAAATAAATTGTCAATTACATTGCACTACATTGCATTTTTGTCTCTAAATGTCCTGATTCATCTCAGTAATCTAGGTAGAAAAAGGAAAAATTAAGTACCGGTAGGTCCTCCGGACAGGTTTTTGTCTCTAAGCACAGTATACCCACTACAAAAATGTAGACTACACCACTGGTTCTTTCCATGTAGGCGCTCAGGGCCCTAACAGGGCAGAGCGCGTTCAGCCGCCTCTGTTCTTCAGTTAGAACAGGGGGAGGAGGAAATGTTGATAGCTCAAAGTCCAGACTTCTTGGGTTTAAAGTTGGTACTTTTGGCACATATGCGGGGTTTGGACGCAGGGTGACCTTTGACCCGTCTGGGGCAAACCTGGTACACATTGGGTGCACAGATAATGCGTAGAGGTCACCCACACATTTTGCTGAACACAGAGATAAGAGCAATGCAGTTTTATAAGACAATGAATCTATCTTAATGCTGCTAAGAGGCTCAAATGGAGGCTCACACAAAGCATCCAGGACTAACTGTAGGTCCCACTGGGGGGCCAAAGTCCTGCCTGGAGGTTTCTTCCTTAACACGCCTTTCATGAATCGTATAATGAGAGGGTGGGCACCAGGTGATTTACCTCCCCAGCCCTTGTGGCATGCCGACATGGCTGACAAAAAGACCTTAATGGTGGAGAAATGGCGGCCCTTCTCCAGCAAGTCCTGTAGGAAGGTGAGGAGCTGGATTAAGTCACAGGAATATGAAACAATATTCCTCTCTAGACACCAGGCCTCAAAAACACGCCACTTGCAAACGTAGAGAGTCTGAGTGGACTGTGCTCTCGCTCCCTGTATTGTGTTTACAACATTACTGGGCAGTCCTGAGGCCATTAGCCTGTTCCTTTCAACGGCCAGGCCCAGAGCGGCCATAGTTCTGGGCGTGGGTGAAGGATTTGCCCGTGGGCCTGGGTCAGCTGGTCCCTGTGGGAGGGGGGGGCAGCTGCCATGGTGTCCCCTCCAGCCATGAAATCAGCTCTGGGAACCATGCTTTCTGCGGCCACCTGGGGGCTATCAGTATTAGCGAGAGAGCCCCCCGGCGTACACGTTCCAGCGTTGCCTGAATCAGGGGAACAGGTGGAAACGTGTAATACAGCCTCCCTGCTGGCCAGCTGTACGGCAGGGCATCTGTCCTCAGCTGTGCATCTGTTTCCCTTATCGAGTGATACAGGGGGCAGTGTGTGTTGTTGCTGTAAGCGAACAGATCTGCATCGGCCCTCCCATATCGTGCCCAGACTTGGTCCACAATACGTGGGTTCATCCGCCACTCCGAGGGGAGGAGGGGCCCTCTTGAGAGGGCATCTGCCCCAGGATTCAGCTCGCCCGGGATGTGGGTCGCCCTCAGTGACAATATCCGGGAGCTGCACCACGTGAGCAGTTTCTGTGTCAACCTGAGGAGGGGCTGGGACCTTGTCCCGCCTTCTCTGTTGATGTAGGACACTGTTGTCTGATTTTATCAGGACATGCTGTTGTGCAACCAGCCCCTTCCTGTAAAAGTGTTTCAGAGACAAAAACACTGCTCTGAGTTCCAGGAAGTTTATGTGGAGTTTGGCCTCCTGCTGTTTCCAGACCCCTTGGGCATACTGGTTTCTGCAGAGACCTCGCCATCCTGTTTTTGAGGCGTCCGTGGTGATCAGAAGAACACGTGACAGCACTCTTCCCAGTGTGACGCCTTTGTTGAACACTGTGGGAACCTTCCATGGCTCCAGAGCCTTCATGCACTCTGGGCCAACCAGTATCCCCTTTGTTCATCGAGTGGGGGAAGGTTGCCATTGTTTGTTGATCCATATCTATAGAGGGCACATTTTTAATAATGCCAGAGGCATGCAGACAATAGCTGCTGCCAACAGGCCCAAGAGACGCTGGCACATCTTGAGAGGCACCCTTTGGCCTAGCTGAAAACGTGCTAGGCAGAGGTGGAGGGATGAAACCCATGCCTCTGAGAGCCTTGCTCTGTACAGTATGGAGTTGAGCTGTACTCCCAGAAATACAGTAATCTGTGATGGGGTCAGGTTGCTTTTTGCCAGGTTTAAAACAAAACCTAGAGCTTTCAGGTGAGACATCACCCTCTCTGTGTGCTGCTGTGTCTGGACTCTGTCTCGTCCGAGAATGAGCAGATCGTCCAGATAATTCAGAACTCTGACCCCTTGACTCCTCAGTGGGGCCAAGGCCGCGTCCAGACATTTCGTGAATGACCGGGGAGCGGATTTCAAGCCAAAAGGCATTGCCAAAAACTCGAACGTGATGCCCTGGAAGGCAAAGTGGAGATATTTTCTGTGGCAAGGCAGGATGCTGAGGTGAAAAAATGCATCTTTCAGATCCACTGTGCAGAAATAATCCCTCGGTTGAACTGAGTGAATTACTTGTCTGAGTGTCAACATCCTGAATTTGTACGTTTTTATTCTTCTGTTCAGCCTCCTGAGGTCCAAAATAGGCCGCAAGCCCTGATCCCATTTCGGGACCTAGAAGTACTTGCTGTAATGATCCTTTTTTACATCGTGAGCAGGGACCATTCTGATCACTTCTTTCTGCATCATGACTGAGATCACGTCTCTTAAGACATGAGTGCTGTCTGGGCTTAAGGAAGATGGCAGCACCCCCTTGAAAGGAGGTGGCCGCTTGTGGAACTGCAGCCGCAGACCAAGGGTGACAGTGGACGTGACCCACGTGCTCTGTTTGCATGCCTCCCAGGCGCCCGCAAGTGCGGTTAGTCTGGAAGGTATGTGTATTGTGTGCTGTTTGTGTGTCAAGGGGATGGGAGGGGGGTGAATGGCCCCCTCTCGTATGCCCTTTGGCAGACTTCCCTGTCCCTCCGTGGACACCTGAGTCTCTGTCTGGTGTTGACAGACCTCTGGCTGCCAGCGGGAGGCTCATTGTCTGCCCTGACAATTCGTGTCTCATGAGGGTTGAGGTGGCCAGGTGTGAATTCTGCCCCCCCCCTTTTATCTGACACGTTTGCATAAAAAAGGTGCTATTTTTTTTTTGAGTCGACACACAGGACATCATGTGCTTTTGAGACTTTATTGCTGTGCTTAAAAGAACATGTCTTTATTACACCAACATTTTAGTGATTTTTTGGTGCACACATAATTCACACCAGATACAGTAAACGTGGTCTTTTACACATAAATTCTGGCTTAAACAGTTCAGTCTCCCCTATTTCCACAAGGGTGGGAGTACCTAAAAAGTGGCGAAGCGGCCCTGCATCAAGACGGCTTCTGTTTTCGGTCCCTATTTGTTAAGGAAGACCTCGGTGGGCCTACCTGTCGTGGGACAAATCTGTGTCGTGTCCAGGCTTGGCCAGCCTGGGACGGTCCTGCGGCGGACTTGGGCCACTGTTTTCCGTCGAGCGTCTGACGTTTCTGTGGGGGGCGGCGTGAGGCAGAGTGGTGGCATGGCTGTGCAGCCCTGTGTCCGCTAGCGTCTCTGAGTTGCACAAATTGCTTTCTGGGCATCCCCTCACGTAAGGCCTCGGCCTGTTTCCTTCTCTGTTCTTGCCTGCTCTGGATTCTCTCGAGAGCACCGTTGAAAAGCCCCGTTGGCTCGATGGGATGATGGAAAAACGGGTTCCGTTGTGCCTCTGGCAGGTCTGTCAGCGTTAGCCACAGGTGGCGCTGAGCAATGACAATCTCTGCCATATTTCGCCCTTGAGCGATGGCGGCTGTCCCCATGAGGCGAAGAGCAAAATCT
>JBBPBX010063219.1:6539-20593 GCA_038048925.1 Garcialebias charrua | reverse complement strand
ATGTTGCTTTTCTCCTGACACAAGGAATATTGGAGAAAACACATTTAAAACATAAGGCAAAGCAGTCTGCATTCTATCATGAAATCTCAAGTGGAGTTTGTAAGATCATTAAAAGTTGCTCACATGATCAAGGAGGGCCTGCAAACTGGTTGATCCATTGTGAGAGGGTGTTATTTATGAGACTGAGCTGAATGCAGCACCTCAGACTGAGGAAGTCTTTATTTAGGGCCTTGTCATCAAATTTATCAGTGAACTTAAAAGGTATGTGGAGCTTTATTAGTGTTAACAAAAAATACAATTTTTCCTATTTATATAACTAGGTTGAGGAATCTTAGCAAATAAATCCTTTGCAAAATATGACTTTCTTTTGGAATATCGAGGTGAACTGATCACCAAGGAGGAATGTGAGAGGAAGCAACAGGTTTGCGATGAATCGATGAAAGTGTTTTTGTTTGAATTGTACTTTGATGTAAAAACTGTAAAAAAAACTTTGTCGAGGAAGTCTTCTTTTATAAGACTGAGCAGAACACAGCATGTAAGACTGAGGAAGTCATTCGTCCGAAACACGTCTTCAGTCTGAGGGGCTGCATTCAGCTCAGTCTTATAAATAGCACCCTCTCACAGTGGATCAACCAGTTTGCAGGTCCTCCTTGATCATGAGAGCAGCTGGTTTTGGCTGTTCAGCAAACTCGTTGATCCACTGTGAGAGGGTGCTATTTATAAGACTGAGCTGAATGCAGTACCTCAGACTGAGGAAGTATTTATTTATAAGACTGAGCTGAATACAGCATCCAAGACTGTGGAAGTCATTTGTCCGAAAGGTTTCCTCAATCTGAGATGTTGCATTCAGCTCAGTCTTATAAATAGCACCCTCTCACAGTGGATCAACCAATTTGCTGATGATAGCCAAAACCAGCTGCTCTCATGATCAAGGAGGACCTGCAAACTGGTTGATCCACTGTGAGAGGGTGCTATTTATGAGACTAAGCTGAATGCAGCACCTCTCACTGAGGAAATCTTTATTTATAATACTGAGTTTAATGCAGCACCTCACACTGAGGAAATCTTTATTTATAATACTGAGTTGAATACATTATCTCCAGACTTAGACGAAAGACTAAACGTTTCCAGTTTTTTTTTTTTTTTGCTTTGCTTTGTGTTGTTTTTTTGAATGTCCTGAGGACCAGACTTAGCTTTTTTGATTATTCTACTAGAATTATTGAGCATTCATCAGGGTATTTTAATTTTAGTATGTGTCTTGTTCAACAAGCTTTCTAGTGTTTTATGTTTTCATGTAACAAATGTGATGCCCTGTGATAAACTTGCGAACCGTGAAAGGTGCACCCCGCCCCTTGCCCTATGATTGCTGGATATGGGCACCGGCGACCCCCGTGACCCAAAATGGAAGAAACGGGTAAAGATAATGGATGGATGTAGAAAATGGGCAATGTTTAGGCTGATGGTCCTCCTTGATCATGTGAGCAGCTGGTTTTGGCTGTCATCAGGAAGTCTTTATTTATAAGACTCAGCTGAATACAACATCTCAGACTAAGGAAGTCTTTATAAGACTGAGCTGAATACAGCATCTCAGACTGAGGAAGTCTTTATAAGACTGAGCTGAATACAGCATCTCAGACTGAGGAAGTCTTTCGTCACTCGTAAGTTAGGGATAACCTGTACTTTACAGTGGGTTGTGGTGAACCGTGTAAAAAAAGTACAATTTTGTTTTAGAAATATGTACAAGTTTGTAATGTTAATGTTTTATAATATGTAAATATGTCATCTCAGAAGTCTTTCATCGCTCGTAAGTCAGGGATCACCTGTACTTTACATTGGGTTGTGATTAACCATGCAGAAAAAGTAAAATTTTGTTTTAGAAATATGTACAAGTTTGTAATGTTAATGTTTTATAATATGTAAATATGTCATCTCAGACTGAGGAACTCTTTCGTCGCTCGTAAGTCGGGGATCACCTGTACTTTACAGTGGGTTGTGGAGAACCCTGTAAAAAAAGTACAATTTTGTTTTAGAAATATGTACAAGTTTGTAATGTTAATGTTTTATAATATGTAAATATGTCATCTCAGACTGAGGAACTCTTTGGTTGCTCGTAAGTCGGGGATCCCCTGTACTTTACATTGAGTTGTGATTAACCCTGCAGAAAAAGTAAAAAAAAAATTTAGAAATATGTATATAATGTTAATATGTTTTATAATAATGTAAATATGTCAACAGAATTTAAGTTTTTATTTTATTTTATTTGAAACATTTAAGTTTTATTTTATTTTAAACATTTGAAGATTTGTTAGTGAAGATTTGTTAGTGAATATAAATAAAGTATGTGCCTAATTTGTTTAATAAAAGCAGTTCAAAAAACTGTTCTCCTAATGCAGTGTCCTGTCACATTTGTGTGTTTTATGTTAATTTTATGTTAAGTAGGCGGAGTATAATTTTCCCTTTAAAGACCCCATAATGCATGTTTGTCCTCATAAACCACATTTTTTGACGTCCTTGTAAACCACACTGGAGTCTGGGTGCTAAAACGTGCTGTGAAGCTCCTATCGGAAAGCTAAAGGGACCCAAATTTTTTTCAGAATTTTTAGAGTGCTCTGAGCTTGGTCCCAGGTCGCTAGGACCTCGGGAAGGGGTAGACCCCGTATTACACCTTCGGGCGGGTTTGGCGAAAAAGTCCGGCTAAACCACATTGACAAACCTGTGTGTGTGTGTGTGTGTGTGTGTGTGTGCGTGTGTGTCCGCGAGTGACATCCGATCCGCTACCTCCAACTTGCGCGCACAGGGAGAGGGAGGGAGACGTCAGGGAGGGAGTTGGACATTTATTACAGAGGAAAAATTAAAAATGACACGACAACTTGTACACGTCTGATCTGTCCCACAATAAATACGTCGCAGTCCAGTTCAGCTCAGCGTGAGTTCAGACATCCTCGTCTGCCTTTGGAGGGCGGAGTTAATGTAAGCAGATCTTTGAAGGGCGTGCCACGAGATCTCATTATCATAAACCGGTCGTTCAAAACGAAAGTTAAAAATGGCAGAATTAAAAAGGGTATAATTGATTATCTAAGAATTATTTTGTGTATTAAATTGAATGAACACTGTCTGGTAACCCCAAAGACATACCATAAAAATTTTAAATACCCATCTGTGGTCCCCTTTAACTATACTGTATATAAAAGTATTTAATTTATTTAATGTGTTGAGCTATGATTGTTTTCTTGTGCTTGGAAAGTTCATTTTAGTCCATTTTCAGAAATAAAAGCACAACTGATGTTTAAAAACAACCACTAAAAAAGGGGCTTGATCACCTGTTTGGACCATGGGAGGGCTCAAAGTGCAATCAGAGTTCGAAAAATCATACAGCTGGTCAGGGCCGGCCCAAGGCATAAGCAAACTAAGCAGCTGCTTAGGGCCCCAGGTTCACTAGGGGGCCCCCAAAGTGCAAAAGATTATTAATATTATTTTATTTTTTTGTTAATGATTTCCATGTGATTCTATTTAATCTTTTAAGTTCAGCTTTTGCAAATTGTTACATATATTTTCATAGTTTTAAGAACTAACTATTCAACTTTAAATTTCTTTGTTTAAACCATTTTACGTGGTTTCATTGTTCATTTACATTATTTAAGTATTTCCTTGATATTTTTATTTTCTTTTGTCTGTTTTTGCGCAATTTAATTATTTTTTATGCATCCAAGTTATTTTATCTGTTGTTTGTTGTTGATCTTGCGCTCCAAATAATTTTGAACATTACTGTTGCAGTTCTTTGGCACCAAAGTTAATAAACCAGATGACACCCTGATGCATGCTCAATAATCCAGGTAGAAAAATCTAAAAAAGCTAATGCCCCTTTTCCACCGGTCAGCTCGGGTCGGATGTTACGTCATATGTGCGTCGCAGAGACCCCCTTTCATCCTTTCCCACCGGATATTCCGTGCTGCTCCGCGCCAGATTTCCTGAGATTTTTGGGCTGGTTTCAGAGGGGTGCCGAGGCGAGCTCACCCGCTCCGGAAGTAGGAAGGAGGAGACTCGAGCAGTTTTCACGGAAGCGAGGGAAGTGATCACGGCAGGACTTTACATGAATAACACGGTAAAAACATTTTTTTTTAAATTTATAGCAAAGATGGGTCTTCAGCTGAACGTGTCCTTAATAAAATCACGTATTGCTCAAAACTGCAGGATTTTAAAAAGCAGGTTCGCCACGAGCAACACGCGGCGCGCGGGCGGCTTTGTGTCTTTAAATGTAGCTCAATGAACAGATATAAAATATATTTCATAGCTGACTTTATAGTACGAGGGTTCCTGAGCTCAACCACGCTTTAATATTGTCACGTAGTGGTCAAATATGCTGCATTTAAAGTAGTTTCGCTTTGACTTCTTCCAAAACTGTGCTTGCACAACGAAAATAAATTATAAAAATTCGAATTTTATTTCAAATAACTCCAACAGGATACATTTAGTATATGAACATGTTGTGATCACACTATATTTTTTTGAAAAATATCAGCTATGTGGTTTTTGATAGAATTGATAATATGTGATACAAAGTACAAGGGAGAAAATTAATGGAGGTAGCTTGACACATTTATGTCTATAACACATTGAATTTTATTTCAAATAACTCCAACAGGATACATTTAGTATATGAACATGTTGTGATCACACTATATTTTTTTGAAAAATATCAGCTATGTGGTTTTTGATAGAATTGATAATATGTGATACAAAGTACAAGGGAGAAAATTAATGGAGGTAGCTTGACACATTTATGTCTATAACACATTGAATTTTATTTCAAATAACTCCAACAGGATACATTTAGTATATGAACATGTTGTGATCACACTGTGTTGTTTAAAAAAAAAAACAGTTTCTGGACTAAATTAATCACATTTTTCTTTTACAGTCAACAGAAGAAAATCACCAGAATTCAACAACCTGTGTCATCTTCTGGAGGAAGACGTGAGACACCAGATGGAAATTTGTTACTTCTGTTTGTCACTTCAAACTTTTCCTATTAAACGTTATATTTTCTTAAGTGGTGTCCTCGAACATTCAATTTCCTAAACTTATTTTATAATGTGAAGTGTGTATTGTGTTTAAATCCATACTGGAAGTTAAGAGAACTTTCCATTTGCATTTGACCTTTAAAGAATCATAAGATAAAGATTATTAGAATCTGCTCAACTGTTATTACGTTATAAATTATTTGGTTCTAGGATGAAGTCATACAAAAAAAGTCAAAAATTAAAAGTGGCCAAAGTCCTTTGGACAGTTTAAAGTTAAAGAATTCACAGACCATCCATCTACCATCTACCACCCAGCAGCAACTTTACCAGGGAGACACTGGCAGTTTCAAAGATCACAGTGTGATGTTTTAAATCAACTTTATTTATAAAGCACATTTTAAAAACCACAGGGTCAACCAAAGTGCTGTACAATAACATAAAAGACAAGTTAATTAAAAACTATAAAAAGCATACAAAAATAAATACATATAGTGTACCAGTCTTACTGCAGGTGTGTTAACATGCCATAAAAGATAAGATCACGTGTTAAAAGCCAAGGAATAAATGTGTGTTTTTAAATAAGATTTAAAAAGTTTTGAGGACTGTCAGCAGCAACTGCTCAGCTGATCTGAGATCGGGGAGGGCAGGAAGGTTGAAGCAGCTCAGATAAATATGGTTTTGCAACTTTATCAAGCACCTTGTGCATAACTAAATAATAAAATATGCTTTAATACATCTTTATTGTAAAAATACTAAATTGGAAAATACATGGGTTTAAAGAAGGCAACAAGGTAGGATTATGAATTGGGTTTAAAGATTACAGCTCATGAGGTACTCATTATAGCATGACATCTCTTTCACAACATTCTGTCAAAGCCTTTATACATAGTTCCCATGTGACGTCACATCTGTGGGTTGTCCTTTTTGACCCTCCCACATGTAGGCTAAGCAGCAGTTGGAGCGCATTCTGATAGATGTCCATTTTTCACGTTGTTTTTTTTGTTAATTTCTAATTAATTGCAATGGTTACTTCGTGTTGTGTCAGTGGGTGTTCCAGTCGGGTAGACGTTTGGGCAACGCGCAGGTTTCAGTTAATCAAAAAAAAAGAAAACGTGAAGGATTTATCTCATCGGAGAAGCTGGACTGCAGCTCCTTCACTCTCTGAGTCTGGCTTTGATCTGCTCTGGAAGACGTCGTCCTTTTGGCCGGTAAACAAAATATTCTACATAAATCATTTTGTGAAACTATGTCAGAACAATGTTAGAGTACAACTGTCTGTGTGTTAGAGCTGTTTTTTTTTTTTCATTATTTAGCAAACCGTCTTGCATGCTGTTAGCTTAGCATCTCGCTAACGCGACAATGGCCTCCTCTGCTCCTCACGGTCCACCAGACCGTCCCAGTTGGAGAAGGACGACGGGAGCCAAGTCGTGCGGGCGACGCGTCGGTCCCATGGGACGTGGACGTGCCTCCGCGGCCGCCTCAGCGGATGCACGCCGTCTAGGGTTGCCAACTCCTTGATAAATAAATAAGGGACACCTCTCGGCAGGGCTGGTCACCCCATTTAACCCCCCCCCCACACACACACACACACACACAAACACCCTGCCTGCCCCTCCTCACTTTGAAATCAACCTGAATTCATTTGGATTTGTTTTTGAATTATAAAAATATGTATAAACAAATTATTACACAATTAACCATTTATTTTTAGTGCAAATAGAATTGCCAGAAACAAACATATCTTTTGAAAATTATGTATCTTTCTTAAACAGACCTCTGTCCTGCTTATAAAAGTATGAAAATTTACACCAACACTAAAACACTAAACATTTAATGAACATAAGCATAAAATGAAATAATAAAAGTGAAATACTGAGTTTTTGCATAGTAGTATAAAAAGTATAAAAAGTATATCTATAAAATAAACTGAAGGTTCTGGCATTGACATTTGCAAAGAGTGGCAAAGCAGCATATGAGTTAATGTACACAGTATATGTATGAGGTAGTTGATGTTGGTATAGAGGTAAAGTGGCATATGCAGTAAGGCACATTGGGCATCCTTAAATAAGGCTAGTCAGAGAATACTGTATATGTATCAGCAGTAGTGTAGATATAAAAGTAGTGTAAATGTAAACAGTAGTAATAAATGTAAACAGTGAATGTAAACAGTAGTATGACTATAGGCAGTAATGTAATACAAACATTAGTGCAAATATCAGAAGTAGTGCAAACTGAATGAGCAGATGACCGAGAGTTTAGTGAATAACCTGTTTTGATGACACAGAGTCCAGTGTTAAAATCTTTGTGTTGTGTGGTAATGTGAAAAATTCATTAGTGACACATAGCCTATGTAGTGATAAATAAATGGAAAAACGTGTATTGTTTATATTTATAATTTAGCATTGTATTTAAACTACATTTTGAAATGTATTTATTAATTTACCTATATGAACTGTGATTTTTTTAAAGATGGACAAGGTTGTATGTTTGCATAATGGTTTGCATAATGTTAAGTAAATTCACAATTATGTATTTATTTGTACATGTCAATTGTACACATTTGTTTATAACTATCAATAATTAAACATGGTTCACCACTACACTGGAAATGATTGAATTTTTACCTGCCAACCAGGTGAAGACTTTCAGTGATCTTCTCCACTTGCTCAAAGGATATTTTTCCAGATGCCAGAGAGAGGGGCTGAAGGTGAAAGAGCCAGTTTTCCTCTGAGAAGTCAAACCACTTCTGGACAGAACTGATGGCAGTGTTTAAGAAGGCTGTAAGGTCCTGCCTGGCCACACCAGCTTCAGATGGCAAGAGACGCTGCAGCTTTTTTCTTGTTCCGTACCCGTAGAACCCATCATCTCTTCTCTGAATTAACCTACTCAAAAAAGAGTCCATGATGGAAAAGAGGTCCACAGATGTGGTTACATTCCTCTCTAGCTTTTTGACCACCTCTTCAAACAGCATTTCTGCAGCAGTCACCTGTAATTAAGGGACAAAATAAAAAAATACTTTATAAATTTGTGTAATTTAATTTTTTATTTATATAATTATTTTTAAATATATTTTATGCATTCATTTTTCAATTCTACTTGTTTATTACAATAATATTCATATATATACAGTATATATATATATATTTACATACCATATCTGCCTCTGGTGTTGCCCGGTGCAGAACAAATTGGTCAAGGGTTCTCCTGGTTTTGTTGTCTTTCACGTTTCTTTATGTGTCCAACTGCAGAAGCATGCTGTTTCACATCACACTGTCCACTGTGGGCTACAGAAAAAGTACGCTTGCAGACAGTACAGCTCGCTTTGTAGCCATTATCATTCACGCGTTCCAGCCACACGTTCCTTTTCCCACTCGACTCTGTATTTTTGCAGCCGTTTCTTTTTTTTCCTGGGGGGAGTAGTCAGGCTCGAAGGTGATCTATGTTCACTGTTTAAATCACCTGAATGCTTGCCGCTGCCGCTTGCGTCCATGCTGCTTTCTTCTTCAAATGCTGTCGCTGACTCGCTGCCGTGTCTTCCGTAAACAGCCAAGACTGGACCAATGAGATGAGCCGGATTCTGTAGTTTCAATCACGTGTGTAAAGGGCTGTCAGCTCATTGGTCACAGAGCAGAGCGGCTTCTTAACCGTAATAATTGACATAAAAGCGCATCATTATTGATCAACTCCATTGACGTTGACAGAATAGTTTTGATTCTCACGATATTACGGGACAAAGTGCGTCCCGTAATAGATCAGTAAGGGACACGTACTTTTGTTTCTAAATACAGAACGATTCCGTTTTTCAAGGGACGGTTGGCAACCCTAACGCCGTCCGACCTGAGCTCCCGCGAGCCACGCTCCAGATGCTAACAACATGCTAACTTCCAACACGGTAAGACTCAAAAGTGCTGGTTCTGGTCCGTGTTCAGCTTGGACTGTTTGTTGGCTGTGTGTTATTTTAGTTAAACCTTTTTTTAGCTGGTTAGATCTGATTGAGACAGTTTACACATCTTTTTTGGATTTAAAGCTGTGAAGCCGGTGTGCTGTGAAGCCGGTGTGGCTCGCTCCTTGTATTAATTAAATAATTAATGATATCGGAGTAACTACTTTGTGACAAGTTGTCTGATTCGTCTGCCATGATTTCTTTCTCAAACTCATTTAACTCGACCACTGCCAGTTTGCTCTTGTTCCTTGGTGAAGCTGTGGTAGCTCGTGTTATTGTCCGTATAATTTGCTCTGCTAGTTCGCCATCTTGCCTTCTTCTGCCTTTAGATGTGGTGCGAAAACCGGTTTGCGCAATACTGGGGGCGTGTCTGGGAACTATGTATAGTGTTCTTCTTCTAGTGGTGGCTAGTACTGTAGTAAATAGCTTGAGGGAACATTACTGCCACCATGTGGTAAGACGAGTAGGATTCTGGACCCCGCCCACAGAAGGGGTACAAAAAAGCTGTGGAAACAGAACATAGATGTGACCCGACCCGAACTGAGCCGATCCGACCCGAGCCGACCCGAGCCGAGCCGAGCGGTGGAAAAGAGGCATAAGTCTGGTCCACTTGACATTCAAAAAACAAAACAAAACAAAGCAAAAAAATTGTAGAAACGTTTCGTCTTTTGTCCAAAACTGAGGAAGTCTTTCGGACAAAAGACGAAACGTTTCTACAATTTTTTTGCTTTGCTTGTTGTTTTTTGAATGTCCAGAGGACCAGACTTAGCTTTTTTAAACCAGATGACATTTTTGCAGGAAAATACATTGTATACTGGTGTTTTTTCCCCCCCCTTTAGTTACTTTTAGTACAAAAATACACATAGGATAATGCAACCAGTGCTGTCAGAGTTGCAATGGGTTTATGTTATCTGACTGTTGATTGCAGTAATCCACATTATTAGCAAAAATAGAGGGCCTCAAACCAAATTTCGCTTAGGGCCACATGGAGGCTTGGGCCGGCCCTGCAGCTGGTAGTCGCGTAAACAGTTTTGTGGAAAGTTTGAACGGGCACTAATAATGTTGATCAACTTGTATGTAGATGATATCACTTTATATTGCCTTCAAAAGGTTCAGTTTCTAGTCCAACTGAAAATACAGTAGTTGCTACATTTAGCCAAGTTCCATGCATGATTATCCAAAAGTCTACTGCTTGGTAGAAGTCAGGAAAGGTTTGTGGGGTTTTGTATCTTTGCACTTTGAGATTTTTATTAATAAAAAGTGCGGTATAAATTGAATTCATTATTATTATTATTGTATCATGAAACAGAAAAAAAAGGCAAAGCTTTAAAGCTGCACTATGTAACTTTGTAATGCAGTCTGTAACTTTTCAAACAATATATTTTTAACATATTTCTTCACTCTGTCACTATCTACTGACAGACTGATGTTAGACAAAGTAATCTCTGAAAAAAACTATAGTCCCCTTGCTTCTCTATCAGCATTTATAAAAACACTAAAAACACAGAGTGACCCGGACAATGACCAGCCAATAAAAACAGAGTTGTTTGTCACGCCCCAACCCACGCCCCCGCCTGTCCCAGCCTCAGCGCCGCGCACATTCTCATTCAAAGGATTGCAAAGCGATGCAGGACTGATTTGTATGTGACACAAATGTATTAAATATCCCTTCTTCATCCCAGAGCTGGACTTTTCTTTTGTTTTTTTGCCAAAAGTCAAGTGATCGCTTCATCCTTCACTGACAGGAATGAGGAAGTCATGAGTGAATTAAATCATGTCCAACGTTGCTTCGTGAAGCTCTGCTGATTTCTGCTGGTTTTTGTGTTGTAGGACCAGTGATTCATGGTTTTATTATATTTTTTAGAACGTTTTATTAACATATAATCACAGAACTTTGCAGCGCTGAGACAGGACCAGAGCCATATAAAGTGAGAGTTGCGACACTTCCATAGAGTTCCATTGTAAGAATGGAATGCTGAAGTCACGTGGGTCATGGAGGGGGCGATTTGTTCCATGGCTCTGGTTACAGTCTGACTCTGCCTGCAGTAGCGCTCCGTCGCCGCCAGAGGGCGCAGCTCCACAAGGTTTCCATAGCCGTTGTTTGGAACGATTGACCGCCTTTTGGCGAGATCAAAGCGTGTCAGAACTCTCTATATATATGGCTCTGGACAGGACATGCAGAGGAGGTGGAGCATTCCAGACATTCCATTCCTGCACTGACAGAAACGAGGAAGTCACGAGTGAATTAAATCATGTCCCACTTTGCTGCGTGAAGCTCTGCTGATTTCTGCTGTTTTTTGTGTTGTAGGACCAGTGATTCATGGTTTTATTTTTATTTTTTTAGAACGTTTTATTAACATATAATCACAGAACTTCGCAGCGCAGAGACAGGACATATAGTGGGGGCGGAGCATTCCAGACCTGCACTGACAGAAACGAGGAAGTCACGAGTGAATTAAATCATGTCCAACGTTGCTGCGTGAACCTCTGCTGATTTCTGCTAGTTTTTGTGTTGTAGGACCAGTGATTCATGGTTTTATTTTTATTTTTTTAGAATGTTTTAGTAACATATAATCACAGAATATTGAAGCGGCTCGAGCGGACATTCAGCAGGAGGCGGAGCTGCAGAACTCAAGTTCAACAGAGAACGGACTGTGGCTCCCCCTCAGAGTCATATATGGCTCTGAGGGGGAGGGAGCAGAATGCTTTTCCTTGTTGAAAATATTTCTAAGTCCCAGCATTCTCCAGAAATTACATAGTGAACCTTTAAGGCGTGAACAAAAATAGCTGGATAACAGGCACTGTGAAAGGTCTGATAATCTGGCCAGGAATCAGAGTGAGAGTGGATCTTAAATAGTGAGGGGAACAGGTGCAGGGCATGAGCGCTGATTAAGCTGTGAGTGCAGAGTGGGCGTGGCAGAGTGACTGAGCAGAAATCATGACATGAGCGAGGCAGGGAAAGAGGACGTGATCTTGAGAAAATTTGTTTTGTCTGAGTGTTTTGAATTTCTTTAGATGCTTCAGTTATTTTACGTGTGTTTCCTGTCTTCTCCAGTGTTTCCACCCTCATGTTGTCAGCTCCTGCTTCACCTGTTCCCAACCCTGATCCTCCCCAGGTGTTCATCGTTGTCTCATCAGTGTCCCTTAAGTTCAGCGTCTCTGCGTCTCCGCCTTGTCCGTGGATTGTGCTTCCCGGCCCTCATGCGCTGTTCCTCCATGCTCCTTAGTTGTTGTAAGTTTTGTTGCCACGACAGCTTTTGTTTTGTTTTTACTTAAATAAAAAGTTGCTCTTTATTTTACCCTTGATTTCCCCATGTCTGTCTGCACCTGGGTTCAACTCTCAACGCAGAGCTTGATATCCACGAGGTTTTTATTGGACTTCTTGTTTTCTATGTTAATTTTTTCCTCATGTTTATGTGATTTATTTTTTCCCCGTATTTGTTTTAATCAACTTTTTAAAGTCTGTCAGTAAAGTTTCAGCGGCTTCAAATGTTATCAGTCCATTAAATGTCCATTATTAATAATAATAATAATGAATTCAATTTATAACGCACTTTTCATTAGTGAAAATCTCAAAGTGCTACACACATTGAATGCTACACACATTCATACACCGGTAGCGGCAGACTACCATGCAAGGTGCTTTCCAGTCCTACCGGGAGCAACTCGGGGTTAAGTGTCTTGCCCAAGGACACAACGACACATGGTGTGGGGAACCGGGATTCGAACCGCCAACCTTCCGATCGGGGGACGACTGCCATTACCACTACACCACGGCCGCCCATATTAGTTGTTATCATCCCCATATATAGCGGTGAAACTGTCCCACGTTTCTCCTAGTAGGTTTAAAGGTACGTTATTGTTATTTTCGCTGATAATGGGCAGCGTCTCACCGGGGTAAACCAGGAAGTGTCTTTCTTAGTTTTTTTCAGCTTCGTACAGTTTTTTTCAACCCTTTTCCTAAACCTAACCTTACACCTGACCCAGAGGACGAACCCTAAACTTAACCCCCTCACCCTTGTGACTAAACCTAACCAAGACCTAACGCCAGACCCTTTACTCTAAACCTAAACACGTAGCTAAAAACGAAGCCTATTATCATCGCTAACAACATACTTTTAAATCTACTAGGAGGTGCAGGAGGGGCAGTCTGACCGCTACATATGGGGATGATAACAACTAATAACAGCCATTTAATGGTTGATAACGTTCAAAGCGGGTGAACGTTTGTTATTTTTAAATGTGCACCAGGAATAAAGCTGACCCTGACATTGTCCATCACACTGAAAGATTTTTGTCTTTACGGACTTTTTCTCCCGCTCTCTTCTTTCCATTCAGTTTGCTGTTTCCTTGGGGTGCATCATGACAGCGTGCACAGATGGGATGATCTGAGCCTCTCTCTCAATGGCCAGTCTATAAAAAGGTCAAAGGTTGTTAATGAAAGTTGTCCCCCCACCATGATACTGTCCCCCTGCTAAACCCTGGTGTTTAAAGCTGTCAAGTGGGAAGCCAAAACACCCCTGCCTCTGGATGAACAGACTATTCCCGATAATGCTGTGTGTGTGTTTGTGTGTGTGTGTGTGTTCCCTGCAGCTTCTGCAAAGGCTGGACTTGTTAGATTCATTGTGTACATGTTCTGTGACAATAAGACATTAGGTAAAGACAAACACAGAGTGTGCTTGAACTGGAAACATCATGAACGGTGCAGCTCGGGTCTGAGAGGGTTCTGGAGCTCCGTGCTCATAAATCAAACACAACTAGAGAAAATGCATGAAAACTCATGGACTCATGGCTGGTTTTTACCGTTTCAGTCCTTCTGTGTCTTTTACTTTTTCTCCTGTTAATCCTTTTTTTTATATATGAACATTTTCACCATTTTTTCCTTCTTTTTCCATTTTCATCACACTGGATTATCCTTCCTCGTCCTCTAACCCTCCTCTACTTTTCTTTCATTGTCTCCAATCATCCACCTCCATTCTGCTCCACACACAGTTAGTATCAGGTACCGGGCCCAGCTGTAGCACCAATCCATCTCTACACAAACCTGCAATTTCTGATATCTGGATTTACCCTGCCCCCCCACAGGCTTA
>JBBPBX010063217.1:0-20594 GCA_038048925.1 Garcialebias charrua | reverse complement strand
TTAAACTGTTATTATAAAACTGTTATTATTAAACTGTTACTATAAAACTGTTATTATGAAACTGTTATTATAAAACTGTTATTATTAAACTGTTATTATTAAACTGTTATTATGAAACTGTTATTATTAAACTGTTATTAAACTGTTATTATGAAACTGTTATTAAACTGTTATTATGAAACTGTTATTATTAAACTGTTACTATAAAACTGTTATTATAAAACTGTTTTTATAAAACTGTTATTATAAAACTGTTATTATGAAACTGTTACTATAAAACTGTTATTATAAAACTGTTATTATAAAACTGTTATTATGAAACTGTTATTATAAAATTGTTATTATGAAACTGTTATTATGAAACTGTTATTATAAAACTGTTATTATAAAACTGTTATTATTAAACTGTTATTACTGTTAAACTGTTATTATTAAACTGTTATTATTAAACGGTTACTATAAAACTGTTATTATAAAACTGTTATTATAAAACTGTTATTATACTTTTATTATAAAACTGTTATTATGAAACTGTTATTATAAAAATGTTATTATAAAAATGTTATGATAAAACTTTTATTATAAAACTGTTATGATAAAATTGTTATTATGAAACTGTTATTATGAAACTGTTATGATAAAACTTTTATTATAAAACTGTTATGATAAAATTGTTATTATGAAACTGTTATTATGAAACTGTTATTATGAAACTGTTATGACAAAACTGTTATTATTAAACTGTTATTATTAAACTGTTATTATTAAACTGTTATTAAAACTGTTATTATTAAACTGTTACTATAAAACTGTTGTTATGATAAAACTGTTGTTATGATAAAACTGTTATGATAAAACTGTTATGATAAAACTGTTATGATAAAACTGTTATGATAAAACTGTTATTATAAAACTGTTATGATAAAATTGTTATTATTAAACTGTTATTATGAAACTGTTAAAACTGTTATTAAACTTTTATTATAAAACTGTTATTATAAAACTGTTATTATAAATATGTTATGATAAAACTTTTATTATAAAACTGTTATGATAAAATTGTTATTATGAAACTGTTATTATGAAACTGTTATTATTAAACTGTTATGACAAAACTGTTATGACAAAACTGTTATTATTAAACTGTTATTATTAAACTGTTATTATTAAACTGTTATTAAAACTGTTATTATTAAACTGTTACTATAAAACTGTTGTTATGATAAAACTGTTATGATAAAACTGTTATGTTAAAACTGTTATGATAAAACTGTTATGATAAAACTGTTATGTTAAAACTGTTATGTTAAAACTGTTATGATAAAACTGTTATGATAAAACTGTTATGATAAAACTGTTATGATAAAACTGTTATGATAAAACTGTTATGATAAAACTGTTATGATAAAACTGTTATTATAAAACTGTTATTATAAAACTGTTATTATTAAACTGCTATTATAAAACTGTTTTTATAAAACTGTTATTATATTTTGAGCTAATTTCAGCCGTTTTCAGATGAAAAAAATTCATGGTAATTTCTGCTACTTTCAGCCTTACTAACTTATTTCTACAAATTTCAGTTTGTTATGCTCCTTTCAGCTTTTTAGCTAGTTTCAGCCTTTTCTGCTATTTCAGCTGCTATTTAGCTGTTTTATGCAATTTTTTAGCTTTTTCAGTTAATTCCACATTTTTTAGCTCTTTCCGCTTCCTTCTAGTACGGTAGTTCAAATTTCTTTCTGCCTTTTCAGCGTTTTTTTGTGTGTGTGTGCCAATTTCAGTTTTTTTTAGCTGATTTCCTAATTTTTTGTGTTAATTTCTGCTCATTTAAACCTAATTCAGTAAATATGTGTTCTTTCTACCTTCTTCTGCTAATTTAGGCTTGTTCTTTCATTTCAGCAAAATTTCAGCATGTTTTTAGCTCATTTTAGCTGTTCTCATCAGGTTCTTCAGCAATAAGCATTCACATTGCATTTGCGCAGGAAATGCATTTCCTCTAGTTTCAGACTAAATTTAGCAGGTTGAGTTTTCTCTGTTTCTTATGAGCTTCAGCTGACCTGAGCGGTCCAGATGAGTCTGAGCCAAAACAGAACATTTAAACCCAAACGGTCCAAAACATCAGCCGCTGTGACCCAAAGTCCAAAATGAGAACCGTTAAGGGATGGTCCGACCAGTCAGGCCCGTCTTACATAATGGACCTGAAGCTGTTGTCTTCACACCGTGAGGGTTTTAAATAAAACATGAATAAATGTTTTTATCACGTTTGAGGAGAAGGGACTAAAAGGAGGTCTGAAAGAAAAGCAGCAAAGTGACGAAGAAGCAGAGGGGAGGAGGTGAGGAGAGGAGGCGAGGGGAGGTGAGGGGAGGGTCCTCCTCCATCAGCAGATAAGAAGCAGGAACAGATGAGTCTTATTGGCCGGCGAGCTTCATCCAGCCTTTTATCTCCTCGCCTTCATCAACTCGGGACACATTTCATAGAAATTTGCGAAATCAGGAAAGCTGTGCTTCGTGTCATCGATCACCGGGCGGCACCGGCCCATACATCCTCACAGCGTCGCAATAAAAGCCACAACTGACCACTTCTTTTTTTTTTTTCTTTTACCTTAAAAAAAGAGAAAAGTTTCCGCACAATTAATGCTGCTGCAGCCACAAAACCGCTCCAAGGTCAAACAGACAAACTCGGTGAAATTTTAGAGTTAAGTCGAAAATCTGCAGAAACGGAACGGACGATAAGATTTAAGGGAAATTAGTCTTTTTAAAAATGGCATAAAAAAAGAAAACAGGTTGTTTTTAAACCAAAGGATTACATTTAGTTTTTAATTTCGCTGTTATTGAAAGAAAACTATGGTTAATGTTTGATAAAAGCCTTAAAAAAGACTCAACTTTCCCTAAAACCAAACTCATCTGAACTGATCATAAACTGTAATAATACAGCAGAACACACTGAATATGAGTACAGCAGAGGCGTAGCCAGAATTTCATGATGGGCGGTTCGTTTAAAAGAAATCTGGACCTTTTCAGATAAGCATGCCGATAGCTCAGTGAGAAGAGCGTTGGCTCGCCGTTTCGAACCTTATGGGTTCAATTCCCACATGGGATGTTTTTTTTTTTTTTATTCATTCCAGATTAAAAAAACACAAGAAAACTATTTACAAAACAACAAGAAATAAAGCATAAAGTTTTTTTAATCTGGAATGAATAAATAATCTAAAAAAAAAAAAAAGTCATACCTTGTGGGAATCGAACCCACGAGGTCTAGATAAGGTTAGGAGCAGCTAACGGCGCAATGCATTACCCAGTGAGCCACCAGGACGTGTGTATTTTTGAGCTCCACATTTATTATAAAGAAAACCGCCCCTCATAGAATGACTAGTTGGGACTTCATAGGCAAAGTAATGCGTTTCCAGTGAGCTACCAGGACGTGTCTATATTTTAAGGTCCACATTTATAAACGAACGAACCGCCCCTCATAGAAGGACTAGATGAGACTTCATAGGCAAAGTGGGCGGTTCGTTCGAACCGGGCGAACCGCCCCTGGCTACGCGCATGTACAGTATGTATTTATATGGAGCAAACTAAGTATTTGCCATTAATTCATACTTACCTGGCAGTAACGCTTCACTACGGGGGCCCAGAAAGGACAAACCAAATTAGCCGGACAAGCCCAACATGGCTCCTGTGTAGGAGAAAAAAAAAGAATATTTAAAATGATTTAATTTAACATTTAAGCTGTGAGACATCTCAAAACTGTACAATTTGGACTTTACGTACCTTTTAGCTGTTATTCAGAATAAAAGTTCAGGTTTTAGTTTCCTCCGCTGCAACGGTCTGCTTTTTTACTGGAGCGGCTCCAGTGGATTAATATAAAGCCACTCATAATGAACATTCTGCTAAATGTATCGGCTCTCGCTTGTGCAACATTCAACTGTGTGTTAATAAAGATTTATACTCTAAAAACACATGACTACATATTTATCGGAGGTAAAGATTTTCAAAAGTGGATATTTCGGTTAAAATAGTTTTGAGGTCTTGACAGAAAAATAAAACTTTTTAACAAAGAAAAACTTTGTTATGTTGAAATTTTAAAAACGACGACATCGCTGAAGACTCGTACTAATCCTCACGTGAGAATTTAGCATGTTCAAGAAAACAGAAACAATGACGCCATTTTGTTTTTCCTACATCCTCAACAGTGATGTCAGTAACAAAGTAACGCGTTACTCTGGTCGGACCACTTTTTTCAGTAACTAGTAATCTAACGCGTTGCTATTTCAAAATCCAGTAATCAGATTAAAGTTACTTACCCAAATTACTGTGCGTTACTTTTTTGTCATTTTCTGTAGTACTGTAATTTAATTTTATTTCCTCTATGCGTCTCGGGGAGTGATTAAAGGAGACCACAGATAGGTTTTTAAAATTGTTATGGTATGTCTGTGGGGTTACCAGACAATGTTCATTCAATTTAATACACAAAATAATTCTTAGATAATCAATTATACCCTTTTTAATTCTGCAATTTTTAACTTTCGTTTTGAACGACTGGTTTATGATAATGAGATCTCGTGGCCACGCCCTTCAAAGATCTGTTTACATTAACTCCGCCCTCCAAAGGCAGACGAGGATGTCTGAACTCGCGTTACTGCCACCCAGAGCCCTGTATAGCTGAGCTGAACTGGACCGCGACGTATTTATTGTGGGACAGATCAGACGTGTACAAGTTGTCGTGTCATTTTTAATTTTTCCTCTGTAATAAATGTACAACTCCCCTGACGTCTCCCTCCCTCCCCCTGTGCGCGCGCGCTGGAGGGAGCGGATGTCACTCGCAGCGGACACACACACACACAGCGGGGCTGTCTCCCTCGATCAGCGCGCGCACACACACACACACACACACACACAGGTTTGTTAATGTGGTTTAGCGGTACGTAGTCTGGCCTGCTATGACACATAAACCAACACACACACACACACACACACACACACACACACTGCAACATGCTGCATCGCTGTTCATTCAAGACTCCCATCTGAAAACTATGCCATTATCTGGGCCAGGAGGGTTAGAGAATCTTCGCAACGCTCACGTTAGCTGGCTAGACTCTGTGACATTTTTAGCCATTGTGCTGACATGAAATAAGGAAAAACAACCGTCACCTCTTTTATACTGAAGTGGGTGGAGCATCACCAGGGATTGCTAGGTGACGGGGCGGGACAAAGGTTGTGGTGGGTTGTGGTTGTGGGTGCGGTTTGTGACGTCACAAACCGCAGGAAGTGAAAACAAAGTGTTTCTATCAAAGATTGTCTATGCGGCTGTGAAACCTGACACCAGGCATGACAGAAACGTAAACACTGAGGTGCTCACAGAGCCGAGGGGGAGACTCAGCTTCAAAAACACGGTAAAAACAATTATTTGTTTGCTGAAAATTACAGCAAAGATGTGTCTGAGGTTAACTTTTCCTTAATAAATTCAAGAAATGGGTCAAATCAGCTGGATTAAAAAAAAGTTTTGCTATGTGCACACGGGTGAGATGGCTTCATTTCTTTCAAATTTAGCAAAATAAACGCTTAAAAAATATATTTCTTAGCTGACATTATAGCACAAGTGTTCCTGAGCTTAACCGTTCCTTAATAAATTCACAAAATGGTCAAATCAGCTGGATTTAAATTGTTTCGCTTTGACGTCTTCCAAACAGTCGCGAAAAAATTATAAATAAATCGAATTTTCGCTCAAACATCTCCTACAGCTAAACAGTTGTAAATATCCATCCATTGATTACTTTCTGTAAGTTTCATCAAAATCTGTTGTGTGGTTCATGAGCTATGTTGCTAACAAACACTAGTTCAGACCTCCAGAGTTCAGGAGGCCGTGCTGCAACAGAGTGAGTCCGAGCAGAGGAGGCTTTTTTCGGACACATGAGCTGGGAACGGTCGGTGGACCCTAGCGGCTGAAAGTGGTAATAAAGTAACTTAGTAATCTAACTTAGTTACTTTCCAAATCAAGTAATTAGTAACTTAAAGGTTCAGTCTGCAGTTTTTGGTAGAATGCAGCACTTAGGAAAATTTTCATCTGGGAAAGCATTCTGGTCCCTCCCCCTCAGAGCCATATATGGCTCTGCTCCCTCTTGCTCTCGCTGAAATTCAGCTCCGCTTCCGAATGCTCCGCCTCCACTACATTTCCTGTCAGCAGCTTCAAAGTTCTGTGATTATATCTTAATAAAACGTTCTAAAAAATAAAATAAAAACAGGGAGCGCTGGTCCAGCACACCAGAACACCATGAAATCTTCAGAGCCGCGCGCAGCCACGTTGAACCCGAGTTTAATTCGCTCGTGACAAATTCATCCATTTCCTCAATTCATTCATGGACTCAGCTGCGGAGGAGGAAGCGATCACTTGACTTTTGGCAAAAAAACTAAAGAAAAGTCCAGATCAGGGATGAAGAAGGGGAATTTAATACATTTGTGTCACATACAAAACAGTTTTGCATCGCTTTGCAATTATTTCAACGAGAACCAGCGCGGCCGCCGCGGGCTGGGATGGGGGGAGGGGTGCGTGGGTTAGGAGCGTGAGAAGCTCTGTTTTTATTGGCTGGTTAAAAACTCTTGTTTTTATTGGCTGGTTAACGGTGGGTCACTGTGGCTTTTTTGAAATTTTCATTTACCACCTGGAGAAGCAAGGGGACTTTAGTTTTTTTCAGAGATTACTTTGTCTAACATCAGTCTGTCAGTAGATAGTGACAGAGTGAAGAAATATGTTAAAAATACATTTTTAGAAAACTTACAGACTGCACTACAGAACTGCAGACTGCAGCTTTAACTAAGTTACTTTTCCCAAGGACTAATCAGTAACTTAACTAAGTTACTTTTTCAATGTAACTATGCCATCACTACCCAGTTAAGCCTCCGATGGTTCTTTAACTTGATTTAAAAACATTATCTTAATACATTTGTACACAATAAACTAGTCAATCTTTCAGAAACTGAAAGCAACATGAAATTTAAAATACTTTTTTATGTTGGTTGTGCACATTATCAGTTTGTGTTTTACTTTTACTGAACCGGCTGACCTGAGCGCTGCTGCAGTCCTGTCCCTCCAGCTGAAATTGTCCGGTTCTTCAGCCTGCATGGACGTGGCTCTGCTTTCTACTGCACTCGTGCACAACGCAGGTGTGTTTGTGAAGTTTGTGTTGGACGAGATGAGACGGGGCACCGCAGCAACGTCCAGCCGTGACGGACATCGTCCAGGTGAGTTCTGCCGCCCGTCTGGGATTTTTACAGCATCCCTTAAATGTAAAAAGGGAGCATCACGTAGAAAACAAATATAAAATAAAGAAGATAGAAATAGAACATTAATGAGTTTTGAATGATTTTATAGAATAAATATGGGATGAAAATGTATTTATAATGAATTTGAATAAGGTTACAGAAGAATTTAAATTAATTTTGATTAAGTTAAAAAAAATCAGGAATTTTAGGATTTGTCAGGAACGTTTGTGTTGATTGACATTGGACAACACCAGTGTTGTTTTTGGAGCCAGTGTGGGGATGTGGGGTGGTACCCTCGATAGCCCCGCCTCCACGCCCTCCCAACTCACCTGTCGATCACAAGGTAACGTGACATTTCTGTAAACATCATTCAAAACTTATTGTATTTACAAATTACATTTTTAAACATCCAGCAACAAGGACAGATTCATAAATCAAAGAAAATCATTAAGGTAAATGGTAAAAAAAAAAAAATAATTGGTTTTGTCAGAAAAATATACTGTATTGTTGTTTAAATGGAGGGGCGGGGCTTAAATTTGCCATCATGGGCACTCATGAGCCTGAGACCACACTGCTAACAGAACCACTCTGCTAATAGGACCATGCTGCTAACAGAACCATACTGCTAACAGGACCATGCCGCTAACAGGACCATGCTGCTAACAGGACCATGCTGCTAACAGGAGCATGCTGCTAACAGGAGCATGCTGCTAACAGAACCACTCTGCTAACATGACCATGTTGCTAATAGGACCATGCTTCTAACAGGACCATGTTGCTAACAGAACCACTCTGCTAACAGGACCATGCTGCTAACAGGACCATGCTGCTAACAGAATCACTTTGCTAACAGGACTACTCTGCTAACAGAACCATGCTGCTAACAGGACCATGACACTAACAGAACCACTCTGCTAGCAAGATCATGCTGCTAACAGAATCACTTTGCTAACAGGACTACTCTGCTAACAGGACCATACTGCTAACAGGACCATGCTGCTAACAGGACCACTCTGCTAACAGGACCATGCTGTTAACAGGAGCATGCTGCTAACAGAACCACTCTGCTAACAGGACCATGTTGCTAATAGGACCATGCTTCTAACAGGACCATGTTGCTAACAGGACCATGCTGCCAACAGGACCATGCTGCCAACAGGACCATGCTGCTAACATAACCACTCTGCTAACATGACCACTCTGCTAACATGACCACTCTGCTAACATGACCACTCTGCTAACAGGACCATGCTGCTAACAGGACCATGCTGCTAACAGGACCACTCTGCTAACAGGACCATGCTGCTAACAGGAACATGCTGCTAACAGAACCACTCTGCTAACAGAACCACTCTGCTAACATGACCATGCTGCTGCCAACAGGATCATGCTGCCAACAGGACCATGCTGCCAACATGACCATGCTGCCAACAGGACCATGCTGTCAACAGGACCATGCTGTCAACAGGACCATGCTGCTAACGGAACCACTCTGCTAACAGGACCATGCTGCTAACAGGACCATGCTTCTAACAGGAGCATGCTGCTAACAGGACCATGCTGCTAACAAAACCACTCTGCTAAGAGGACCATGCTGCTAACAGAATCATTCTGCTAACAGAACCTCACTGCTAACAGGACCATGCTGCTAACAGGAGCATGCTGCTAACAGAACCACTCTGCTAACTGGAGCATGTTGCTAATAGGACAATGCTTCTAACAGGACCATGTTGATAACAGAACCATGCTGCTAACAGGACCATGCTGCTAACAGAATCACTTTGCTAACAGGACCATACTGCCAACAGGACCATGCTGCTAAAGGACCAGGCTGCTAACAGAACCACTCTGCTAACATAACCACTCTGCTAACATGACCATGCTGCTGCCAACAGGACCATGCTGCCAACAGGACCATGCTTCCAACAGGACCATGCTGCCAACAGGACCATGCTGCTAATGGAACCACTCTGCTAACAGGACCATGCTGCTAACAAGACCACTCTGCTAACAGAACCACTCTGCTAACATGACCATGCTGCTGCCAACAGGACCATGCTGCCAACAGGACCATGCTTCCAACAGGACCATGCTGCCAACAGGACCATGCTGCTAACGGAACCACTCTGCTAACGGAACCACTCTGCTAACAGGAGCATGCTGCTAACAGGACCATGCTTCTAACAGGAGCATGCTGCTAACAGGACCATGCTGCTAACAAAACCACTCTGCTAAGAGGACCATGCTGCTAACAGAATCATTCTGCTAACAGAACCTCACTGCTAACAGGACCATGCTGCTAACAGGAGCATGCTGCTAACAGAACCACTCTGCTAACTGGACCATGTTGCTAATAGGACGATGCTTCTAACAGGACCATGTTGATAACAGAACCACTCTGCTAACAGGACCATGCTGCTAACAGAATCACTTTGCTAACAGGACCATACTGCCAACAGGACCATGCTGCTAAAGGACCAGGCTGCTAACAGAACCACTCTGCTAACATAACCACTCTGCTAACAGGACCATGTTGCTAACAAGACCACTCTAACAGAACCACTCTGCTAACAGGACCATACTGCTAACAGGACCATGCTGCCAACAGGACCATGCTGCTAATGGAACCACTCTGCTAACAGGACCATGCTGCTAACGGAACCGCTCTGCTAACAGGACCATGTTGCTAACAGGACCATGCTTCTAACAGGACCATGTTGCTAACAGGACCATGCTGCTAACGGAACCACTCTGCTAACAGGAGCATGCTGCTAACAGGAGCATGCTGCTAACAGAACCACTCTGCTAAGAGGACCATGCTGCTAACAGAAACACTCTGCTAACAGAACCATGCTAATAACAGAACCATGTTCCTAACAGGACCATGCTGCTAACAGAACCATTCTGCTAACAGAACCACTGCTAACAGGACCATGCTGCTAACGGAACCGCTCTGCTAACAGGACCATGTTGCTAACAGGACCATGCTTCTAACAGGACCATGTTGCTAACAAGACCATGCTGCTAACGGAACCACTCTGCTAACAGGAGCATGCTGCTAACAGGAGCATGCTGCTAACAGAACCACTCTGCTAAGAGGACCATGCTGCTAACAGAACCACTCTGCTAAGAGGACCATGCTGCTAACAGAAACACTCTGCTAACAGAACCATGCTAATAACAGAACCATGTTCCTAACAGGACCATGCTGCTAACAGAACCATTCTGCTAACAGAACCACTGCTAACAGGAGCATGCTGCTAACAGGACCATGCCGCTAACAGAACCTCACTGCTAACAGTACCGGTAAGTCCGCTCATTCTCAATTAGTTCATCTGGACAGTTTCTGGACAGTTTGGTGTGAGTGAGACAGGTCCCTCTTGTAAATGAGTCCCCGTGACTCAACGAGGCTAGCCTGTATAAATAAAGGTTGAATGAATGAATGAAAAAAAAGAAACTGTCCAGATGAACTGATTGAGAATGAGCGGATTTGATACCTGGACTATTGAGAATGAACTTTCTAGTACCGGTAAGTGTTTTTATAACACAAATTTTTATTGCTTTTCATTTTTGTCTGTAGTCTACATTTTGTCTGTCTAAATCAAGTCTCTCTTTTAAATGAGTCCTTGTGACTCAATGAGACTAACCTGTAGAAATTGAGGTTAAAAAAATTTAAAAATTTAAAAAAATCACTTGTTGCTTAAACTTCTGCTTTTCAGTCTAATCTCTAGTTTTAACACAACTGAGCGGTTCAGAGTTTATATGAAGAAAAAATCTTAATAAATGTGTTAAGCTGTTTTAAGATGAGAGTTTAGACATTTTTTTGTTCTTGTGCACAAAAGTTAAGGTTGTTATGAACAAATAATTACAAAAAACTTGATTTGCTCATTTTCAAAGCATTACATAATAAATTAGTTGGACCTTTTGAACGTATAAGTTAGTGTAAAACTGAAAACGTGCTCCAACCAGTTTGTGACGCCCACCTGTGAGGGTTTTGTTGGCAACCACTAAAGTTTGATTCAACTATGAGGCCTCTTCAGACGTGTGCACGAGGCAGCGCCGCACATGACAAACTGCTCCAATTTCAGGCACGTCGCGCTGCCCGCCTGATATGTTGGAGTTGTTTCGGCCCTTTTTTTTTTTTTAGCTTCCCCTCAGATTTGAATCTGCAGGAGGGCCTCGGCCCGTTGGTCCCGTGACAGCGCAGAAGTGATCACCGTGCAGCCTCGCCTCTCGTTGCATGAGGCCTCTTATCGGCTGCTCAGCCGGTAGTTGATCAACTGAGGTCACTGTATCCTGACCACAGCACAACAGCTACACCGTTATTTGGAGATATGATAAATAAAAAGCTGCAACAACACACTCTTATCAGCTTCTGGGTGCTTTTTGTTCCACCGCCTTCGTCTGTGCTGCTGTCTGAGGAGAAAATTAGGGAGAGAGTAAACACAAAAGGCCGCGAGCGTCCCATGATTAACCCGCGAGCTAAAACAATACATTTCTCAGCACAAATTTGATGCTTTAAGCAGAAAAGGTGCGCCTTTAGTGGGGACTCGTGCATTTCCCGGCCCTGCGAGATAACGTGTGTGCGGTGGTTGTAAACGCAGCCACATTATTCTAACAACGAGGTCGCGGACAGCAGCGCTGCCGAGAGCAGATAATAGATGCACCTACATTAGCCTGAAGTGGCGGGAAACGGAGGGGTTAGGAGGGCGAGCGGGAACGATGCGCCTGCATTATTATAAAGCCAGATTGATGGTGACGGGGGTCGAGGCGGGGGCTGTAAAAATAAACACATCTACATTATTCTGGAGTCGTGCGAGAGCGAGAGGTGAGCAGGAAAAACAGATGCAGAGGCATTACTCTTTAGTCAAAGTGGAATTTTTAGAGGTGGAGGTGAAGCTGGAAAACTGTACGCGCCATTATTCTTGAGCTTAGAGAGAGACGGGGGTGAGGGGGGTTCAGATGCAGGTTCACCTCCTTTACTCTCAGCTGGGAGGCCTCTGGAGAAAGAAACAGTTGGCTCTTAACAAAACTAAAGACAGGACATTAGTTTTATAGTTGATCAGAATATTATGGCTGATATATTTATTTTATGGGACACTTGAGTACAGGTGGTCCCCGACTTACGAACGAGTTCCGTTCCTGCAGCCCTTTCGTAAGACGAAATTGTCGTAAGTCGGGGACCACCCGAGCCGCCACTGATACACGTACATGTACGGTACAAAACAGTTACCAAGCACTTCACCTATCCTAACACAGTACCCTACATAATTAGCAAAAAACACATACAGTACATTTAGAGACATACAGTAATTAAATTAAAAAAAATACAATTTCTTACTGTGAGCTGGTCTCCGCCGCCCGTACAGCTCCGTGTCCCCGTTTGGGCCGCGTTAGCATTTTAGCCCCTCGGTTAGCTTGGTGTCGTCCCTCCAAAACAAGTACACCTCGCTGCAGACTGCAGCACGGACCGGTGTCAGTCCCGGAAGTGATGCTATTGCATTCCGGAAATGAAGGGGGCGCTGTTTTCATGATCACTAGTATTTAAAAAACCTTGGATATTTGAGCGCAGTTTATGAAGTTTCCAATGACACATTATGGTAAACAACGATATTTGAGCTCACCTGCAACCAAGCATATTATAGTTTTTGGAATGCAGCCCTGGCAAACCCACTACAGTATAGGGATAAGCGTGTGTGTATGATAATTAATGGATGGTGTTCCTAATGTAATACATTTGTCTTTAAAATATTAATTTCCATTAAAAAAATTGTAATAGGGATAAGCGTGCATGTATGATAATTAATGGATGGATAGTGTTCCTAATGTACATTTGTCTATAATTTACATTAAAAAAATTGTAATAGCACCACTAGCGCCTTTAAAATATTAACTTCCATTAATTGTTTTTAGAATAGCGCCACTAGTGCCTTTAAAATATTAATTTCCATTCATTTTGTTGTTGTTGCATGTTTTAATAGCGCCACTAGTGCCCCCTTAATAGCGCCACTAGCGCCCCCTTCATTTCCGGAGTGCAATAACCACTTCCGGGACTGACACCGGTCCGTGCTGCAGTCTGCAGCGAGGACCTTCTCCTCCAAAAAGGCTGCGCAGCTGTTTATCCACATTTTAGCATGTTAGCTCGGTGTTCATCCAACATCTGAGGCTACCAGACATTGAGGCGAGCTCCCGGCTGCAGCAGGCGTCTCCAGCCGTCGGGTCCGTGTCTCCGGTCACGCTCGCTGTCTGCTGCTTCACGCGGTCGGAGCTAACCGAAGCTAAGCGCAAAATGTCGGACACCGCCGAAAACATAGCTCTGTGTCCAGGGTTAGCGATCAGCGGCTGCTGCTCTGTGTCTGAGACGTCCACAGAGTTCACAGAGCGTTTCCAGCTCATTTATCCGTATGAGGCAACCTCTTATCGGACACACTGTCCTCCAAAGTCGGCTGTCGAGGCCGAAGCTAATCGCAAAATGGCGGACTCGGCGGCAGTGCCGAAAACTGGAGGAAACTGTCGGAAACTACCGGAAACTGCGCAAATAGGCCTGAAAATAATAATAATTATACTTTATTTATAAAGCCATTTAAAACAACCACAGCTGCAACAAAGTGCTGTACACATGAAATCAAGAACATTTAAACACACAAGAAAAAAATTATTTCATTTTTTTCCATATTTTTATTAATATGATGCGTTCGTAAAGTCGGATTGCCGTAAGTCGAGGCCGTCGTAAGTCGGGGACCACCTGTATTTGTTCTGGTTTAAAAGTGCTCGTTGCAAATTATAAATTACAACATAACAGAGGTTTATGCTGAACTGCATGAAAAGGTGCAGTTTGAACGACGCTGCAGCAGATTTGTAGACATGTTAATACACGGTGGTGAAATGTGGGTCTGCGGTCAACGTAAACAAAGAACTCAGCTGAATCCAGGTGGAAGCTCGAGTCGTCCGGATGGAAAAGAGACAAGGCCGAACCTGAAAAGTACAGAGAACGATGGAAAACGAGCAATAACGCAAATAAATAAACAAAGAAAAGCGACACCACAGCAGACACACTCCTGAAGCTTCAGGATCTGTTTTCAAGCAAAACAAAAAAAGGTCAGATGGATGACGGACGAAACGTCTCGGCAAAAAAAGAAACCGTCCGGATGACCTGACTGAAAACTGTTGGGTTTTAAACCTGGATTATTGAGCATGAACTTTGGGGTCAGATAGACGGAAAGTTTAACCTTCACTTCTGATTTATCAAGGTTAAGTCTGGTCCTCTGGACGGATAAAAATGTTTCGTCATTCATCCAAAAGACGTCTTCAATCTGAGGAGCTGCAACAAACTCAGTCTTATAAATAGCACCTTCTCATGGTGGATCAACCAGTTTGTTGTTGACATCCAGAACTAACAGTTGAGGACCATCAGCCTAACGATGGATCGTTAGCACCCTGATGGGTGTTTGCTATTCACAGAGGGCTGAGTGGTACTAGCAATAACAGCATTGTAAGAGGGGGACTGTTGAACACAGAGGCTCCGCCCCTATTTAGTGATGGAGTTTCTTTTCACAAAGATGGCCTCCTTTATGCCGGGTACCCACCAGATGCGTTTCGGCCAGCGGAAGCAGCCGGTTTACATTGAAAGTCTATGTGGAGACGCGTCGAATCGTGAAGCGGCGCGTTTTGAGTGTTTGAAGCGGCACGGCGGAACGCAGCAGTTCCTTTCCACGCACGCGCGCGTCCAAAGCAACCTATCTGTCGAGCCGCCAAGGTTAAAATATTTGAACTTTCGACGCTCGACGCGTCGCAGTCGCAGCAACCAATCAGGAGAGACTCTGCTATGTGAAGACGCAACGAAAACGGGACTTTTGTTGGACTTTTTAAACTTAGCCCATCGAGCCTCCATGAATGAACCAGCCTCCGGTAAGAAACTTGGCATTTTTACAGTTGCTGCTGTCCGCTCGAGCGTACGATCACCCCAAACATAAAAAAACGTTTTAATCTCAACAAAGACTTTCGGAGCTGCAGTTCGGCTCGTAGAAAACCTACTCAAGTAGTAACGTGGCTCACGTACAGCTGATTTCGTCTGCCCGGTGTACAAGAAACAACCGGAAAAGGACCCAGACCCCCCTCCTCTGCCTCCTCCCAGGGCGCGTCATCAGTGGCGTCTTCAGTGGCTGTGTGAAAGTGACAAGCGGCCAAAAGGGTGCGGCAGGAGCGTTTCGACGCGTCTAGTGGGTACCCGGCATTACTCCTCTCTCAAACCATCGCTCCTCTCTGTCAAGGATGTGAACATCTTCATCCCTGACAGAGTGACCTCTGACCTGATGATGTTTCTCAGAGCAACACCATCAGGCCAGGACTCTGTGAATAGCAAGCGGCCATCAGGGTGCTAACGATCCTTTGTCAGGCTGATGGTCCTCCTTGATCATGTGAACAGCTGGTTCTGGATGTCAACAAACTGGTTGATTCACTGTGAGAAGGAGTTATTTATAAGACTGAGTTTGTTGCAGTGCCTCAGACTGAAGAAGTCTTTTGGACAAAAGATGAAATGTTCCAACAAGTTAAAAAAAAAATTAAATCCGTCCAGAGGACCAGACTTAACTTTGTTAGATTTTTCTACCTGGATTATTGAGCAGCATCAGGATATTTATTTCTGATCAATTTGATGTAATTTAGCGAAACTAAAGGTCCATAGAAGAAAGACTCTTGTTAAATTAAAGGTACGTTGTCTTTTTAAAGTCTAAATGGGTCCAAGATGCAGCTAATAAGAATTAAAGATGTTATCAGTAGAAAAGACCAGGACAGTGGATGAGGTGCATTCTTTATTCTGATTAAAGTATTCAATCTTCAGCTCTGCTGAGCTCCAAGAACGTCACATCAAAAACCATAAAGGCTGAACAGAAACATCTCAAATGCAGCACTTTATCAGCCTTGAAATATCAAATAAATTCATCCAAAACTTTCAACCATTGCACAATAATCGTTTGCAAAGAACGTGGAAAACTGGATTTAAAAATGTAGAAATCAACAAAGTTCTGGGAGAAAAACTGGAAAAAAATCTGCAAACTAAATAACAAAACTACAAGTTTAAAAATACTTTAATCAAATTAGAGATGAAAAGAGTCTGGTTTGTTTCAGACTTTTTGAAATGTGCTTTAAATCAACAACAACAAAAATATCAAGAATTCTGCAGGATTTAAAACAGCAGCTTTCACATTGATCAACAAAACAAAATAAAAAATAAAAATCACATTTTGATGCTGATTTAAGGACGGACACTTCGCTCTGTTCCCTGACAGACTCTCACCTTCATATCACCTGAAAACTACCGGTACACAACCTCCGATTCACTTTGGTCTCAGAAAAACTCCAACCACTGCTTCACTTCCTGTTAAATAACTTCACTTCCTGTTGAATAACTGCACTTCATGTTAAAGAAAATAAACTTGTAAACATCAAAGTGTCCGGTGGGTCTTTAAAAACCATGATGTTCAGACCAGTTAATAGAACCAGAACAAGAGATTCGTCTACAGGAACAGTTGCCTTCACTTTCGATCATTTGGCAACAAAAACACAAGCTCTTATTATGAAAGGTCAGACAGGTAGTGAGAACTGAACAGATGAGCTTTTGATGAAATAAAGACTAAAACATGGCGTCAGTTGTTCTTCATCACTAACCTCAAATCAGTTTGTTTTGAGTTTCCAAAAAACCCAAAACATATTCAGATGTTTTGTTTTGAATGTTTAAAAAAAAACAATAAATTTATTCCAGAAATAAACCAATATCAGTAAACAATAAATCAGGTGGGTAAAAAAAAAAAAAAACTCCATTCAGTTTCCGGGCAGAAAACAGAAAAACGATGTTGAAGGTGAGCAGAACTCACTGAAGGGACAGAAATAATTCAGGTTTTTATTCTCGTCTAACCAGCGGCTCCTCCTGCTGCTGAGGCTCATGGGTAATGTAGTTTGTAGGAGCATGTATAGAGGATCGTTGTTGGCAAGATGAGAAGGAAAAATGAAATGCAAGTTTGGAGCGGTAAATATTTGAAAATTAATTACCGGTAAACAACATTTTAAGATTAACATGAAGTTCCTTGGTTTACTGAGACTTCCTGGGTAGATTACTGACAAATGTGTAATATTTTTAATTTATATCTTTGTTTCAAATCAGAAGAAACTTTCTAAACTCTCAGCCATTTTTAGTTCTACTTGAATTTTGTGCAGGAAACTCTTCACATCATTTCAGGGTAAAGAGAATCCAGTTTCCAACAAACATTTATTATTCAGGTACTAAAATTGTTTTCTTAACAGATTTGTTTAATCAAACTGTTTCTGCAGTTTTGAATGGTCCTAAATTTAATAATTTTAATTTTAGGCTTCAAGGAGTCTTACAAATGTCCAGACTTTTACAATTTTCAACTTTTAAAAAGCATTTAGTCATGTCTTAATTCCACTTCTTCCGTAAAGTTTTTTGTGATGTTGGTCTTTATTTGTTCTGCATTTGTAGTTCTGTAAGAAAACTTCAGCTCTGTCATGTTTCAGGCCCGTCACAAGGAATTTATTCATGGACATTTAGGTTTAATGGCCAAAAACTCTGAAACTGCTTCGTTGTGGTTTTTATGGTTAAGATTGAATTTGAGTAAATGACTAATTTTGAAAGAACATTTTCAATAAATTGTATTTTTTATTTAGTTCTGGACTTTTACTCTTTTAAAAAAGGCCTAAAACATGTTAGATTCAATCAAAAGTTGCAGAAATCCCAATTAACTTTTTTTTAATAGTTGTGTAGTTTGTAAATTTGACCTCCGTCCACTGAGAAACATTTTTCCAAAATCATCTTATTTGTTCTAACCAATAACATCCTTGTAGACAGGGCATTGTTTTTAGAAATGTTTGCTTCTACATGAAAACGCATAAACTCTTCCAGGCCGGTAGGCGGCGCTGTGACAAGCCCACATCCAAAACAGGAAACTGAAAACAGGACATTTAAATCAAACACACGAAGAAGAGGAAGCTCTCGGGTCATTGGTGAGGTCGGAGGTGGAGCTACGGCATCATTTTCAAAAAGTTGTGTTTTGGCCATCCACACAGAAACGAGGTGTTTTGAAACTTGTTCACTCTGGAGGCGGTTTTCAAAAACGATCTTTCAGAATCAACACTTTGTTTCCACGTGGACTCAAAGCTGAAACAATAAAACAGTTTCGTCCTCCTACAGCTCACTTTTTAAACTTCGTTTTGGACGAGCAGAAAACGGCAAACCTCATAAATTAATCTTTAAGTCGTCACCGACCTCAGATTTGTGATTTATTTATTCCGTCGAACTTTGCGAACTTTTTCTCCGGTTGTTTGGAAGCCGAGCAGAGTTCAGCTGCGAAACTAAACAAAAATCATCAACTTCGTTTTAAATCTGCAGAGAAACATCGAGCCGATTTTCTGTCTCGCTCCGTCGAGTCGTGCTGAACTGGTTCTGGAGCAGGGAGAGGGGAGGTGCATCGTGGGTAATGTAGTCTGATGGGGGCTGTCTGTTTATGAGATGGCCTTGGCTTCAGGTAAGAAGGCGTCCCAGTTTATGAGATGGCCTTGGCTTCAGGTAAGAAGGCGTCCCAGTATTTAATGAGCTGCAGGACGAGAGCAAACAGGTTCTGGGTCAGTTTCAAACTCCACATGAAAAGGAATCAAATCATTTAAAAATGTTCTCCCTCTCTACTTTTCAATAATTTCATATTTTCAGTATAAATCTGATGCCGTCGTTTAATCAAACCGTTTGCAGCTTTAATTTTTAATCCAGGAAACGAAGACTTTACCTGCTGCTGCGTTTGAACCAGGGACTCCAGGTATTTAATGATGATGCTTTTAAAATCCTTCACTCTCTCTTTCTGTTGGAGAAACAACCTTCAGTGAATTATTTTACTCAACGGTAAAATCACCAAACTGTGTTTTGACGTTCCGACCTCGAAGCGGCTGACTTCTTTCCGGATGGTTTTGGAGATTTGCTCAAAGTCTCTTTCGCCCTGTTGGACTTTTCCCTCCAGCTACAAAACATGAAGACAAGATGAAAATATTCTTGTTTTGTGTTCAGTTGGACTTTAAATAACTAAAACCCACCTGCGCCGTTAAACAGAACAATAAATAAATGGTTTAGTTTGGTAAAAATCCAAGTTTGGATTTGTTCTGGCGGACAAACAAAAACCGAGTTGGTTTTAAATTTAGGAAATTTATTCACTGAAGACAAATCTAAAAACACATTTTTAAATTTGAAACATTTAATTTGTTTTTACGGAACATGGGACTAAAAATGAAACACATATTCAAGACGATCAGTAATTTACCGAACCATCCTATGGCTTCATTTAAAATTTCAAGTAGCAAGAATGACTTCCTGGACAACCTTTCACAATAAGAGTCCCAAACACTGAGTGTCAACCTTAAAAAAAACTGTGAACATGTGAAAATAGCTCATATTATTGTTCGTCAGTAAAACAGATCCTGCAGGAAAACAGTTGGGAAAACCGTCAACTTCCTGGTCTTTGAAAACCAGGTCTCATCAGACCAACTCATAGAAAAATGACCAAATCTGATTCATGTTACCAACAAAACGAAGGCCTGAGATCATCACTTTATGTCAAAATAATTACTGAGAAGATAAGGAATTTAAACACGTTTTCATTGGCTTTGTTTTTCAGACCTGGAGGTGACATCCAGAATTTATAATTTTATGGGAAAATGTCTTCATTTATTTTTCCAAGCGAGTGTTAGTGTCACACATTTACAGGTGAACATCTGGAATATGTTTACATTTTAACTTGTTTTTTTATACAGATATTAAAAACAAACACAAAAAAAACGTACAACTATATTTTACCACAGAGAAACGTTTTCTGGTTTTCAAAAGTTAAAACATAATAAATGACGATGTTATGTTTTCCCATACAAACAGTTATCACTTGTCAATGAACTAGTTTTGTGTTTGTTAGATACCGGTAATAGCAAGTTATTAAATTACCGGTATTAACTTTTATTAAACACTTACCAAAATGATTCGGGTTAAGACAATGAAAGAATCCATTTAAAATGAATCTTCAATCATTTTAAAAGATCAATGATTTCAAAGTGTTTTTGATGCGCTTCATTTGTGTTATTTGATAGCTGCTAATGATCGTTTAATAAAATAAAACAAACTTTTGTTTATATACTTAGATTTATTCAAAGATTTGGTGCCAACAAGTAAATAAATATAAAAAGCTGAATAAACGTTTGATTCTGTGGTGTTGAACCTGAAGACTGGCATCCCTGTTTGTATTAATTCATCTTAAAACAGGGTTTAAATAAAATAAATTATATAT
>JBBPBX010063216.1:0-20594 GCA_038048925.1 Garcialebias charrua | reverse complement strand
GGAGGCTACCCTCTCGTTCACCGGGGTGAACCCCAACGTACAGGCACCAAGATGGGGGCAACAAGTATGCCCACTCCTGCTCGGCGCCTCTCACCAGGGGCAACTCCAGAGTGGAAGAGTGTCCAACCCCTCTCAAGGAAACTGGTTCCAGAGCCAGAGCCATGCGTTGAGGTGAGTCCGACTATTTCTAGCCGGAACCTCTCAACCTCACACACTAGCTCAGGCTCCTTCCCCACCAGAGAGGTGACATTCCATGTCCCAATGGCCAGCTTCTGTAGCCGAGGATCAGACCGCCAGGGTCCCCGCCCTCGGCCACCACCCATTCCACAATGCACCCGACCCCTTTGGCCCCTCCCACAGGTGGTGAGCCTATGGGAAGGGGGACCCACGTCTCCTCTTCGGGCTGTGCCCGGCCGAGCTCCATGGGTGAAAGCCCGGCCACCAGGCGCTCGCCAACGTGCCCCTCCTCCGGGCCTGGCTCCAGAGTGGGGCCCCGGTGACCCGCGTCCGGGCGAGGGAACATTGTTTCCATTTATATTAGTCATCATAAGGGGTCTTGTTCACCAATGAGGGAAAACTGGAGCGTGAGATCGATAGGCGGATAGGTGCAGCGTCTGCAGTGAAGCGGGCGCTGTACCGGTCTGTCGTGGTGAAGAGAGAGCTGAGTCAAAAGGCAAAGCTCTCAATTTACCGATCGATCTACGTTCCCACCCTCATCTATGGTCATGAGCTTTGGGTTATGACCGAAAGAACAAGATCTCGGATACAAGCGGCTGAAATGAGTTTTCTCCGCAGGGTGGCTGGACTCTCCCTTAGAGATAGGGTGAGAAGCTCAGTCATCCGGGAGGGACTCGGAGTAGAGCCGCTGCTTCTCCACATCGAGAGGAGCCAGTTGAGGTGGCTCGGGCATCTGGTTAGGATGCCTCCTGGACGCCTCCCTGGTGAGGTGTTCCGGGCATGTCCCACCGGGAGGAGACCCAGAGGAAGACCCAGGATACGCTGGAGGGACTATGTTTCTCGGCTGGCCTGGGAACGCCTTGGGATTCCCCCAGAGGAGCTGCTCCAAGTGGCTGGGGAGAGGGAAGTCTGGGCCTCCCTACTTAGGCTGCTACCCCCGCGACCCGACCCCGGATAAGCGGAAGAAAATGGATGGATGGATGGAAAGTCCGACATCGTCGACTCGGTTCTGGTCCACTAAGCGACCGGTGTGGAGCTGTTAGATGAAGCGGGTCCTGCTTGGTGTCAAATCTGTCGACTTTTATCCAAAATCCAGCTTTAACTTGTTGTTGTTAGTTGAGCTTTTAGCCCAGAGGAAAGTCCTTACATGATGTACAAAATTCACCGCACCAACTAATGACCCAGCATGGTAACTACAACAGATTCGGGGGGACTGGGGTGGATTCCTCCGGATGCATGTAAACACAAATTTTTTTCCTCTAATTAACCTATGAAAAAAACTAAGTTTCCCCCCACCGTGTCCATGTAAATAGGGCCTTAGAGTAAAGGTCACAGTATAGCTCTGTGTTCGGCCGAACGCCGCTCTACGCGCACGTTCTGTGCGCAGGCAGTTCACAGTATAGCTCTGCGTTCGTTCTCACGTTAATGCTTGCATTTTCGCTCCAAATACTTGACGTCATTTGAGCAACAGCAGGGTGGAGCATTTACCTACGGGACAAATGGAGGTCGCTGATTGGTCATTTGCTGACACGCCTACTGAATTGATTGACAGGTCGGGTGGGGAAAAAAAGGCACGAGCCGGCAGCTGGCTCTGGTTGCAGCCGCTGCGGTGTTCTGTGTTTATATGTTAATAAAAAGTTCTAAAAAATAAAATAAAAACAGGGAGCGCTGGTCCAGCACACCAGAACACCAGGAAATCTGCAGAACCTCGCGCAGCCACGTTGGACATGAGTTTAATTCGCTCGTGACAAATTCATTCATTTCCTCATCATTTCAGTCATGGAGTCAACGGAGGAGGAAGCGATCACTTGACTTTTGGCAAAAAAACAAAAGAAAAGTCCAGATCAGGGATGAAGAAGGGGAATTTAATACATTTGTGTCACATACAAAACAGTCCGGCGCCGGGCAGTTTATTGTGAGACAACGCGCTTGCGCTCGCGGTCGTAAAATTTGAGCTTGGCGCGTTCGCGCCCGCGTTCAAAGGCTTGTGCCGCTGCGTTCGAATGGCGTCGAGCGGCGTTCGGCCCAACGCAGAGCTATACTGGGGCCTTAAGGCTGAAGAGCTCAGTCATTGGGAGGAACTTGAGGTAAAGCTGCTGCTCCTTTGCATCTAAAGGAGTCAGTTGAAGTGGTTAAACTGATTAGGATGCTTCCTGGACCCCTCTAAAGATTTTCATTCCAGTGGGAAGTGGCTATGGGCAAGACCCAGACCTTGCTGGAGGTCTGGGTTGATCTTCTCTGGCCTGATAATGCCTTGGTGTCTACCAGTTTGAAAGTGTCACTGGGGAGAGAGAGGTCTGGGTTTCTTTCCTGAACCTATTGTTTTCACAAGCCGACTATCCGAGTCAGAGATTCTTTATTGTCATTCCACCACATGCGGTACTTGTGGTGGAATGAGATTATGTACACAGGGTCGCAGTTACATCCAACATAAAAATGTAAAAGAAAAACATTAATAACATCTAAGGTATGAACTAAGAAAAACACAAACTAATTAAAGCCGCAAGCAGCGTTGAGGCCCTCGCAGCTTAGCGCCACTCCGGCCTTATTGTGGCGAGCGTGGGAACTCTAGCTAGTCCGCCTAGTCGATATCATGGTGCGCATTTGCCAAATATTCAAAATCACATGCAAACTCCAGAGCTCCAGCATTGCTTGCTAGTCTTGTCTTCGCTTCGCTGCCACAACCACGCCCATATCCTCCAATGAAAACTTCTAGTGTTTTAAAACACATCAGATCAATGTATTATCTGCCTTCTAGCACAGGATCATCTTGACTAGGTCATGGGCGTGAGAGATAGAGTGGCTTTAAACCACCAGAAAGGTGTGAAATTTGTGACCAAAACTACCCTTTGACCCAAAATGGCCGACTTCCTGTTGGTGTTGGACCAGGGCTCCAAGAGACTTTTTTGTAGGTCCTGACAATTTACAAATGTATACCACGTTTCATAATTCTGGGATAAAGCATGGCTGGGGGCTGATTTTTAAAATAAATTCTAGGGGGCGCTGTGGAAGAATCAGGCCACGCCCACTACATATTGGACTGCAGTCCTGTCGAGGGATGGACAAATATTGATCTTAGAAAGTTTGGTACAGTTGGGAGCTTATACAGGTAGTCCCCGATTTACGAGCGAGATCCGTCACAACGAGGCGCTCGTAAACCGGAAATCTCGTAATTTGGAACGGCCGCCATTTCTCTCGTAAATCCGGAAATCCGCTCGTAAATTGGAACGGTTTTCGCTAGCGCGACTAAAAACACTCTATTTTCATCTAAAAACTACTTTTGAGTGCATAAAAATGATCGGAAACGTGTGTTTATATGCTTAACTAACTAACTGTAGTGAAAAAACACATGAAAACTCAGTATTTTTTTCGTTTTTTCCAAAAATTCGCAGCTCGTAAGTCTGGAACCTCGCAGATCAGAGCGCTCGTAAATCGGGGACTACCTGTATTAGGAAGTTATTCCATCTTGATGTTTCATGGAGAATGGCCAAATTTGAGGCTTGGCCACGCCCACATGCTTTGACATAGAAAAATTCTTTTAACAACTTTTGACCTTCAATGCCTCAAGATTGTGCTGACCGAGTTTGACGCCTGGATCTCGAAAGCTCTAGGACGAGTTCGCTCAGATATGACGTCAATGAAATATACAAAATTGTGACTTTGACCTAAAATGGCCGACTTCCCTTTGGCTTTGGACCATTGCTCCAAGAGACTTTTTTGTAGATGCTGAAAAGATACACATGTGTACCAAGTTTCATAATTCTGGGATAAAGCATGGCTGGGGGCTGTTTTTTTTAATATTCTAGAGGGCGCTATAGAGGAATTAGGCCACGCCCACCAAGTATTGCACTGTAACCCTGCAGGGGGGTAAACAAGGATCGATGTCAGTGAGTTTGGTGCAGCTGGGCTGAAACATGTGGAATCTAGAGCAAAACGTATGGCAACGGCGTGACCTGTGACTTCGCCGCGCTACCACAGCCACGCCCTCTGCTGAAAACCATTGGCGCTTTAAAACAAGTGAGACCAACTTGTTATCAGTCATGTGACACAAGGTCATCTGGATTAGGTCAAGAGAGCCAGAGTTGGAGCTTTCCAAGCAAAAAAAGTCACTTCCTGTTCTGAGGGGGCGGGGCTTAGGTGAGGTCAGACTATGACAACATAGGATCGTCAGGCATCCAACCAGGATCCCTCATGCCAAGTTTGGTGTCAATTGACCATTTAATGAGAAAGTTATAGCGTTTCGTTTGTTTTGGCGAGTACGCCAAGTTCACCGCTCCACCACGCCCCCTGAACATATACGAAAAGTCAATTTTATTGATAACTTTTAAAGGCCCATGCCTTAACTGCATTCTGACCAAGAATGAAGCCGATAGGTCGAACGCCTGAGAAGGAGTTCGTCAAAGTTCGACATGAGTAAAACTGAAAATTTACCTAAATTTGACCTTTGACCCAAAATGGCCACCTACCTGTGCATTTTAGAGGGTACCTCCATCCATCCATCCATCCATCCATCCATCCATCCATCCATCCATCTTCTTCCGCTTATCCGGGGTCGGGTCGCGGGGGTAGCAGCCTAAGTAGGGAGGCCCAGACTTCCCTCTCCCCAGCCACTTGGAGCAGCTCCTCTGGGGGAATCCCAAGGCGTTCCCAGGCCAGCCGAGAAACATAGTCCCTCCAGCGTGTCCTGGGTCTTCCTCTGGGTCTCCTCCCGGTGGGACATGCCCGGAACACCTCACCAGGGAGGCGTCCAGGAGGCATCCTAACCAGATGCCCGAGCCACCTCAACTGGCTCCTCTCGATGTGGAGAAGCAGCGGCTCTACTCCGAGTCCCTCCCGGATGACTGAGCTTCTCACCCTATCTCTAAGGGAGAGTCCAGCCACCCTGCGGAGAAAACTCATTTCAGCCGCTTGTATCCGAGATCTTGTTCTTTCGGTCATAACCCAAAGCTCATGACCATAGATGAGGGTGGGAACGTAGATCGATCGGTAAATTGAGAGCTTTGCCTTTTGACTCAGCTCTCTCTTCACCACGACAGACCGGTACAGCGCCCGCTTCACTGCGGAGCTGCACCTATCCGCCTATCGATCTCACGCTCCAGTTTTCCCTCATTCGTGAACAAGATCCCGAGATACTTAAACTCCTCCACTTGGGGCAGGACCTCCTCCCCGACCCGGAGAGGGCATGCTACCCTTTTCCGGCTCAAGACCATGGCCTCGGATTTGGAGGAACTGATCCTCATCCCGGCCGCATCACACTCGGCTGCAAACCGCTCCAGTGAAAGTTGTAAATCACGAACTGATGAAGCCAGTAGGACCACATCATCTGCAAAAAACAGAGAAGCGATTCTAAGGTCACCAAAACGGATCCTCTCAACACCTTGGCTGCGCCTAGAAATTCTGTCCATAAAAGTTATGAACAGAATCGGTGACAAAGGGCAACCTTGGCGGAGTCCAACTCTCACCGGAAACGAGCCTGACTTACTGCCGGCAATGCGGACCAAGCTCTGACACCGGTCGTACAGGGACCTAACAGCCCTTATCAAAGGACCTGGTACCCCATACTCCCGGAGTACCCCCCACAGAACCCCCCGAGGGACGCGGTCGAATGCCTTCTCCAAGTCCACAAAGCACATGTAAACTGGTTGGGCAAACTCCCACGCACCCTCCAGGACCCTGCTGAGGGTGTAGAGCTGGTCCAGTGTTCCACGACCAGCACGAAAACCACACTGCTCCTCCTGAATCCGAGGTTCGACTATCTGAGGGTACCTCCAAGAGACTTTTTTTCTTGAATTGGGGAGATCTACCTATGTACAGAGGTTCGACTATCCGAGGGTACCTCCAAGAGACTTTTTCTTGAATTGGGGAGATCTACCTATGTACCGAGTTTCAGATCTGTACGACCTACGGTTTCCCCCAACTCACGTTAGGGGGCGCTATAGAGCAGTTTGGCCACGCCCACTTGCGATTACACCAGAATCCAAAAATTTTAGTTGGGGGACAATTTTGGGTGAAGTTTGGTGAGTTTTTGAATATGTTAAAGGCCCCAAACGGCCGCGCGAAGTGACGGAAAAAATATAATAATAAATAATTAAAGCCGCAAGCGGCGTTGAGGCCCGAAGCAGCTTAGCGCCGCTCCGGCCTTATTGTGGTGAGCATGGGAACTCTAGCTAGTCCGCCCAGTCGCGATCATGGTGCGCATTTGCCAAATATTCAAAATCACATGCAAACTCCAGAGCTCTAGCATCGCCTGCTGGTCTTGTATTCGCCATGCTGCCACAACCACGCCCACATCCTCCAACAAAACCTTCAAGTGTTTTAAAACACATCAGATCAATGTATTATCTGTCTTCTAGTACAGGATCATCTTGACTATGTCAAGGGCGTGAGAGATAGAGTGGCTTTAAACCACCAGAAAGGTGTGAAATTTATGACCAAAACTACCTTTTGATCCAAAATGGCCGACTTCCTGTTGGTTTTGGACCAGGGTTCCAAGAGACTTTTTTGTAGGTCCTGACAATTTACACATGTATACCACGTTTCATAATTCTGGGATAAAGCATGGCTGGGGGCTGATTTTTAAACTAAATTCTAGGGGGCGCTCTGGAAGAATCAGGCCACGCCCACTACATATTGGACTGCAGTCCTGTCGAGGGATGGATAAATATAGATCTTAGTGAATTTGGTGTAGCTGGGAGCTTATACAGGTAACCCCCGACCTACGACCCCATCGACCTGCGAACCACGGGACCTACGAACATATCATATTTAATAAAAATATGAAATTACTGTTAATTTTGTGTTTAAATGTTCTTAATTTCATGTGTACATCACTTTGTTGCAGCTCTGGTTGTTTTAAAGGCTTTATAAATAATAATTATGATAAAAAAGATCATTTCTGATCATTTTTGAGCAATTTTTGAGCAATCTTGGGCAACAGGAAGTAGGTCTTCAGTTTACACGGTCACAAATTAATGTAGAACACCGGACGCTATTTTAGGTTCAGTCACTGGGGTCTCCGGTCACAAATTAATGTAGAACACCGGACGCCATCTTAGGTTAGCTGCCGAGAGCCGGACGAAGACTGGTGACCAGGATGGCTTCATATGGATTAATTACTAGCTGGAAACGTCTCTGTGAACTTTGTGGATGTCTCAGGCAGCAGCGGATTTATCGCCGATCGTGCCAGGCCGCCGTGCGAACACCTCCGGCCGGCCTGGCTACACCTCCGGCCTGGCTAGCTCCAGAGCTAACACTGGAGCTAACACGGGAGCCGGCCTTTTGAACACTGGTGACCAGGATCGCATCATATGGATTAATTACTAGCTGGAATAGCTCTGTGGACGTCTCAGGCTGGAGCAGCGGCTGGAGCAGCAGCTGCAGATTGATCGCGCCGCCGCTCCAACACTAGCTCATGGCTTGGCTAGCAGAAGCTAGCCAGCTAGCTAACACAGGTCTGGAGCAGCTGCGGTGGCTTGCCGGCCCCCGCGCTGCTTGGCCCGAAAACAATCAACGCATGGCAACCTATGTCGGCTTTGACCATCTCAAAGTAAGAAAATATATTTTTATTTATTCTGTAAATGTGAATAGCAATGTTTAACATTACAGTACACTACTGTACATGCTTAAATGTGTGCGCGCGCTCCGTTAGCATGATAAATAAAGGTTGAATGAATGAATGAATGAATAATTTTTTTTTTTTAATATAATTTTCACCCCCTACCTACGAACGGATCGAGCTGCGAACGGTTCTTAGGTCCCAAACTCGTTCGTAGGTCGGGGGTTCCCTGTATTAGGAAGTTATTTTAGCTTGATGTTTCATGGAGAATGGCCAGATTTGAGGCTTGGCCACGCCCACATGCTTTGACATAGAAAAATTATTTTGATAACTTTTGACCTTCAATGCCTCAAGATAGTGCTGACCGAGTTTGACGCCTGGATCTCGAAAGCTCTAGGACGAGTTCGCTCAGATATGACGTAAATGAAATAGACCAAATTGTGACTTTGACCTAAAATGGCCGACTTCCTGTTGGCTTTGGACCATTGCTCCAAGAGACTTTTTTGTAGCTCCTGATGAGATACACATGTGTACCAAGTTTCATTATTCTGGGATAAAGCATGGTGTCAATTGACCTTTAACTGACAAAGTTATAGCGTTTCGTTTGTTTCGGCGAGTACGCCAAGTTCACCGCTCCACCACGCCCCCTGAACATATACGAAAAGTCAATTTTTTTGATAACTTTTAAAGGCCCATGCCTTAACTGCATTCTGACCAAGTTTGAAGCCGATAGGTCGAACGCCTGAGAAGGAGTTCGTCAAAGTTCGACATGAGTAAAACTGAAAAATGACCAAAATTTGACCTTTGACCCAAAATGGCCGCCTACCTGTGCATTTTAGAGGGTACCTCCAATGTACTTTTTTTCTTGAATTGGGGAGATCTACATATGTACCGAGTTTCAGATCTCTACGACTTACGGTTTTCCCCAACTCACGTTAGGGGGCGCTGTTGAGCAGTTAGGCCACGCCCACTTGCGATTACACCAGATTCATAAAATTTTCGTTGGGGGACAATTTTGGGTGAAGTTTGGTGAGTTTTTGAATATGTTAAAGGCCCCAAACGGCCGCGCGAAGTTTGGTGAGTTTTTGAATATGTTAAAGGCCCCAAACGGCCGCGCGAAGTGACGGAAAAATAATAATAATAATAATAATAATGAAGAAATCGAGCGATTACAATAGGTCCTTGCAGCGCTTCGCTGCTTCGGGCCTAATAATAATGAAGAAATTGAGCGATTACAATAGGCCTTCGCAGCGCTTCGCTGCTTCGGGCCTAATAATAATGAAGAAATTGAGCGATTACAATAGGCCTTCGCAGCGCTTAGCTGCTTCGGGCCTAAAAATACAATAAGCACTAGTAGCATAAAAACATTACTTCGAACAGCAGCACAAACATGAGTCTGTGTGAGCAGATGAGCATGAATAAACACAGCAACATGAAACAGATCAGCAGCAACATGAAACAGATCAGCAGCAACATGAAACAGATCAGCAGCAACATGAAACAGATCAGCAGCAACATGAAACAGATCAGCAGCAACATGAAACAGATCAGCAGCAACATGAAACAGATCAGCAGCAACATGAAACAGATCAGCAGCAACATGAAACAGATCAGCAGCAACATGAAACAGATCAGCAGCAACATGAAACAGATCAGTAGCAACATGAAACAGATCACAGACTATGGCTAAGCGGTAGAAGATAGAGATGGAAATGAAAATGTTACTGAACTCAGTGATGTGTTGCTCTCACACAGAATGATGTCTGGCAATAATTCTATTCCACAGATTAACTAAACTGAAGGAAGAGGTGTTGTATTCATGCAAATGGTTTTATAAACCAAGGGAACAAATACTTATATCATTTTTTACAATGACTATAGCTCTTGAAATTTAGGAAGATTGCATTAAAAATGTAGACAGATGGTATAATACTATAATTGAAGTATTTGACTTATGTCATTGTTGTGACTTAAAGCCAACAGTTTCCAGTTTACTAAAACTGCCCTGTTCTGTTTTTGGAATCAGCATTTAGCACATCAGTATCAGTAAACCATCTTAAATAAATGACAAACAAAGAAAAATTAGCAGTGAGTGAACAAATTGGCTTTATCTTTTGTGCTGATTTATAACAGTTGAAACACTATGTTTGTGACGGGCTCCATATGTTCTCAACTTGTTTTCCTGTTTTAGGTATAACCACGGTGCTCACCATGTCTACTATCATCACCGGAGTCAATGCCTCCATGCCAAGGGTCTCCTACATCAAGGCTGTGGATATTTACCTGTGGATAAGTTTTGTTTTTGTCTTCCTGTCAGTTATAGAATACGCCGCCGTCAACTATCTGTCTACTCTGCAGGAACGCAAAGAAAGGAAAAAGCGAGAGAAGGTTGGTATCATACTGCATTTTGAGAAGTGTTTAAACACAAAGAATATTAAGTCTGGCACAAAACCTGTCATGGTTTATTGTAACGACCCAAGGATGTAGGGTGACTTGAGGATTAGACACACAAAAATAAATAAATACATTATTTAGTTATCAAAAGCAAAATGTGGCAGCACAATGGCTCACTTGGTAGAGCTGTTGCCTCTCAGTGATTGAGAAGGTTGTCTGTTTAAATCCCAGCCCGGGACATTTCTGGGTGGGGTTTGAAGTATACTTAAAGTATATAATTGTTTGACTATGCACTAGTGAACATTTATTCAACCTTTGCCCTTTCTCGTTGCAGTTGGCATGTACTTGTAGCCTGGCTCATCCTGGCATGATGTCAGCAAGCTACAGTGAGGTGGACGCCAACAACACTGGGAACTACGACATGCTCGGGGGAAACCGAGTTAGAAGAGAGACCATGCTGGTTGAGCTAGCAATGGAGAGTGATCAAGTGACAGGCCATGTTGGTTCCAGGGCTTACAGCAGTGTCTGGATCGACACACATGCCATTGACTTGTACTCCAGGGTCATCTTTCCTGGATCTTACATCCTCTTCAATATTATCTACTGGTCTATCTATTCCTAACGCAGAGGTCTCACACACACAGGGGTCTTGTGCATCCATCCATCCATCCATTATTTTTACCCACTTCTTCATTTTTGGGTCTTTGGCATCACTGGTGCCCCTCACTGTGCACAAAGCAGAGGACACCCTGGACAGGTCTCCAGTTCATCACAGGGACATAGAGACAAACAAGATAAACAACCATTCACTCGCTCTCTCACACCTAGAGACAATTTAGAGTTACCATCTGTGTAACATGCATGTTTTTGGTCTGTGGGAGGAAATCAGAGTACTGTATTTGGAGAAAACCCACGCATGCAAGGAGAGAACATTCAGACTCCACCCAGAAAGGTGCCCAGCTGAGATTTGAACCGGTGACCTTCTCGCTGAGAGGCAAGAACTCTACCAACTGCGCCACTGTCCTGCCCAGTCTTGTGCTTATCTTGTGTTAACTCACTGGGCTGCAAATGTTGCAGACCAGTTGGTAAACAGTGTTAGTGTCCTCACAGGGAGCACGTCCAGGTCAAGCCCTGCCAATGATAACTATTAATAAAAATACTGATACAGATTGGCTTAGCTTTATTTCAAAACTGTGGTCTACCAGATTGAATCAGAAATGTCATGGTGGATATGTATGAGGGGAAAATAGTTTAAGTCCTACACGGCCCCTCATAATGAAGGAGGCCAAGGTGGACAACAAAATGTGCAGCATCTAGAAAACAGTTTTGGTAAGACATGCACTGATTTTCTAAAACAGGCCATGCTAACTCGACCACAACTTGTTGAGCTGTTAGTTATAAATACCTGTACTCAGAACTCAGAGGCTATAGCCCTCGATTGAGAATTGTCAGCAATTCTCTTGGCAGTCACAACCAAGTGAGAGACTACTTTTAACATTTTTATGTAAATACAGTATACATTAAATATTTGCATAGTGATTGAGTTTCTTTTATCTGCATATGATTCAGACATCTTCGGGAAAACATAAACTGTTCCCAAAAGAAAGATGGTCAAAAGAATGGCAGTGGGAAGAACACTTAAAACAGATTTTCAACCAGTTTTCTTGGTGACATACAAGGTTCATGTCTTTAATACAGTTCAGTTTAATTAAATAATTCCAAATCAGAATAAAAGTCATCTCAGGACACTGTCTAAAGGGAAAAAAAAATACAAGTCTAAACAATAAATAGCGCATTTGCAGAGCAACGTTTCTTTGAACTTGGTGAGGTTTACCAAGTTTCACATTGTTTTCTCATTCAGACACAGCATCCTGGCAATATTCTGCCAGGGACTTTGTGTTCATTGTGTTGTCCAAAAACACATCAGCTGATCTCAGAGCTGTGGAAGGAACATGTTTCCTTTGAGGCACCTTTAAGTCTTTATCAGTGTGCACAGACCTGTTGATAAAACTTTAACATCTAAGTACCAATGGCTACAACTCATGGTAATGGTACGGTTTCTCCGCCAATTTTTTTTACAGTATTATGAATGTCCTAAATCCTCCAGTTGTTAGTGTGTTAGTATGTTTTTTAAATAAATTTCATCTTTCGGGAAAGTCCTCAAACACGTTGATTGTTCTATCTTCCTTTTTTTTCCATGCATATCCATATCTGGAAAACAACAGAAGCAAAATCCAGACTCTTTTAGGCTTTTCAAACTGCACAGGAACCTTGTAACCAATCATCACTGTCTCTACAACACTATTTGTGAAGGTTTCTGGAAAAAAGTAAAATGTGTGAAAGATAAGTGCTATATGTTGTCATTATATGCTTCTATATAACGATGAAATTAGTTCTCTGCATTTAACCTATTACACATGGGATACAACCGGGTGGAGCAGTGCACCCAGGGAGCAATTGAGGATCTTGCTCAAAGACACCATGACATGTGGGCATGGCAGGGAGTTGAATCTGTGACTTACTTGTCCCAAGTCTGCTGCTCTACTTTTACACCATCTTAGCCCAATCTCTGAAATACAACATTGTTATTTTATGTAAGACATCTGCTTCTGTAAGTGAAACACTTAAAAGTACTGTAGAGAGTAGTGCTTTTTCAGATTTCAGATTCAATTTGTGTCCACAGGTCTGATGGCTTCTGTACAAGAGCTTGTTGATCAAAGATGATTCCAGTACGTCTCACCCTCCCAACACCTACTATGTTTTGCTGTCCCAAGTTAAGCCTGGCAGATCCACCAACTGGGACTGAAAGGATGTGCCCTCGTTAGCCATTTTATTAGGTCCACCTGGCTAGCACCAGGTTAGAGCCCTTCACCTTCAGAAATGATTTGAGCCTCAGAAGACATTTTAACTTTATGACATCAAGTGTTCCTTTGATGAAAAATCAACCACCTTTCTTCACTGCCTAAAAATAAAAATCTATATATTTGTCCATAAAATCAAAAAAGGCGTTCAATACAAGATCAACTGGACTTTATTTGTTACAGAAGACGTTTCGACCTCTATCCAGAGGGCTTTTTCAATTCTATTAGCAGACTGTGTGCGTGTGGAGTTATAACAGTCTTAGGAGTCACGCACCAACATATGTAAATTGCAAGCTGAGGTAACACATACATGTAAATTGACAGATCACACCTTAACAGTAGGGGGTTCCCTTGAGGTCTCTGACAGAAGACACACAACTGTATGTAAATTGACAAAAACACACCTCACAACCCAACAACAGAGGTTTCTCAAAAAACTTTGCTAGTCTAATTCACAGACAAGACACCTCTGCTCCCATTTATCTGGACTTATTTTGTCCAGTGGTTTTTAACTAAGGACTTTACGGACAGCTTGGTTAGTACTTCCTAACCGGAATATTGGGCTGTCTACCTCCTGTCTACTCCAGCACGAACCTTGCACAAACTTTGCTTGGAGAACTACGTAGCTGCAGTTTTTGTTTTGCTTACCTGCTGCCTCTGTCAACATCCTCTGTCGTCTGGACCGTTCTGGACTTTCTCCTGTGCTCCTCTTCAAGTTATGCTCATTCAAGTTACATCTCACTGCTTCTTGGTTATTTCTCTCTGAGCCGTGGGTCTGCTGTTAGCGGCTAGCTCTGTGCTAGCTTTCCCCGGTTTGGCTGGCGTGATGTTGACATATTCCGCTTCGCAGCTGCATGGACTTAACAACTGCTCCATTCCAACTTCTGTTTCCATCATCAAACAACTAGGACTTCTGCGTAGACCTCGTTACATCCATGGAGGCTCTCGAAAGAAATCTGTTTATTCTCGCTCTGAATTGATTCCGTCCGGGAGACGTGTCGCACCTCGATTACGTCATCAGAACGCTGCGTCTGTAGTCCCTTGTAGTCCGCAGCGCACGAAGTGGCAAGGAAAACGTGGAGTGGACTTCAGTTTGCTCAAACCGGTTCAAAACGCTCCTACACAAACTGGCATTAAAATAGAACTTTTCAAATCACAATCATTATCCAATAAATCATGTCTAATTCATGATCACATTCTGGAGAAGAACTTGGACCTCATGCGCCTCACAGAAACTTGTCATCAACCAGATGTGTACAGTTCTCTGAATGAAGCTTGTCCCTCTGGATACAATTATCTGCAGAGAGCCCGCTGCACTGGCCGCGGTGGTGGTCTGGCTGTAATCTACCGCAGTAATTTAAAATTGTCACATCTGTCTTCTCATAATTTTCCTTCTTTTGAATGTTTGGCCTTCAACTTCAAAGCCCCACTCCTGATGAACATTATATTGATCTATAGACCTCCCAAACCGCATGTTTCATTTAACTCAGAAATGCATGACCTCCTCACTTTTTTCTGCACCTCCCCTGTAAAAACAAATTTTCTTGGTGATTTAAATATCCACATGGACAATTCCTCTTCCCCTCTGGCTACAGATTTTAAGTCTCTTTTGGAATCTCTCAACCTCACCCAACATGTGGACGCCCCTACCACAACAGGGGGCATACTTTGGATTTGGTGATTACAGACACTGTACTCATCAATAACTTGTCTGTATATGACCTGGGTGTCTCGGACCACAGTGTCATCTCCCTGGAAGTGCCTTCGACTTCGCCTGCTTCTAACCCAAAACGACCTATCCAGTTCCGTGACTACAAAAACATTTCCCCTGATGTTTTGTCTGCTGATCTTCACGCCCTGACCGTTGTCAATAACTCATCTGCAGATGACTCTGTGGATTACTACAACCAATCTCTCCAGGAGCTTCTGGACCTACATGCTCCCTTGAAGACAAGACTGGTGTCTTTCTCCCGTTCAGCCCCCTGGTACACTGGTGAGCTGCGCAGGATGAAGGCAACTGGCCGTGCTATTGAGAGACGTGTAAAATCATCTGGTCTCTCGGTACATAAGCAAGCGTACAAAGAACATCAGAAAGCGTACGCCTATTCTCTTAAAGAAGCACGCTCCAAATATTATTCCAACATCATCAACACCTGCCCTGGAAACTCTAAACAGCTCTTCTCCACAATAACTCATCTGCTTAATCCCATTAAACAAACTCATGAGGACTCTGTTCAAAAATGCAACCTGTTCCTCTCATCATTTAAAAACAAAGTTGACACTATCAGATCTCAGCTCCACAACCTCCCTGATCTTAGTGTGCCATCTACCCGTCTGCTTTCTGGGACCCTGAGCAGCTTTGATGAAGTCGTTCAGAGTGAGGTGGAGACCATCCTCAAGAAAATGAAGCCTTCATCCTGCGCCCTGGATCCCTTCCCCTCGTCTCTCATAAAATCCAATCACTCTGCAATAAGCCCATTAATCACACAAATAATAAACAAGTCTCTACAATCTGGTCATGTTCCATTGCCTCTAAAAACTGCCATCATTAGGCCTCTTCTGAAAAAATCTAATTTGGATCCCGACATTTTTTCTAATTACCGCCCAATTTCCCACCTCCCATTTCTGTCCAAAGTGCTGGAGAAAGCAGTTGCTGCTCAGCTGCAGGACCACCTACAGCAACACTCTCTGTATGAGAAGTTCCAGTCTGGATTCAGAGCAGCTCACAGTACTGAGACTGCACTGCTGAGAGTAACAAATGATGTCCTCATGGCTGCTGACACTGGTTCTCCCTCCATCCTTGTCCTCCTTGACCTCACTGCAGCCTTCGACACTGTGGACCATAGTATCCTCCTCCACCGTCTTCATGTGGAGGTCGGTCTCTGTGACACTGTCCTGGACTGGTTCAATTCTTTCCTCTCCAATAGGCTGGAATGTGTTAGCCTTGGCAATGCCACTTCCCAGACAGTCGGTGTCTCCTGTGGTGTCCCTCAGGGGTCAGTTCTGGGGCCCCTGCTGTTTTCCCTCTACATGCTGCCTTTAGGTCAAATTATTAATCAGTTCAACATTTCTTTTCACTGCTATGCCGACGACACACAGCTTTACATCAGGACTGGAACATCATCATCATCCCTATCTCCGTCTTCACTCACTGTTCTCTCTGCCTGCCTGGAGGAAATAAAGGCATGGATGAATCAGAACTTTCTTCAATTAAACTGCTCGAAGACTGAGGCCATATTGATTGGCACCCCTCACCAGATACAAACATCAACTTTAACAACAATCTCCTTCTCTGGTCAAGACATCCCCCTCTCCACCTCTGTTACAAATCTTGGAATAAAAATGGACTCTCATCTTACATTTGAAAATCACATTAAGCATCTGTTTAAAACCTGCTTCTTCCATCTTCGAAACATCTCCAGACTTCGCCCATCTCTGACTTTTCCTGATGCTGAGAAACTCGTCCATGCCTTTGTCTCCTCCAGGCTCGACTACTGCAACTCCCTGTTTATTGGTATCCCTGGCAAAAACCTTCAGAAACTTCAATACATTCAAAACAGTGCAGCAAGGATTCTGTTGAGAGTTCGTAAATTTGAACATATTACACCCATTCTCCATAACCTCCATTGGCTTCCTGTCACCTACAGAATTCAGTACAAAACTGCTCTCATTACCCATCAATGCTTGCACGGAACTTCACCTGACTATCTAAAGGACATTCTTGCACCATATTCATCCACCCGGTCTCTACGATCACAGAACAGTAATTTCCTTCATATTCCTCGGACCAAATTGAGGACCATGGGAGACCGAGCATTCTGTGTGGCTGCCCCCCGCCTGTGGAACTCCCTCCCTGACGACCTGAGAGCTCCACAGTCACTGGTTGACTTTAAAAGCAGCATAAAGACTTTTTTTAAGCAAGCCTATTCTGCCTCCACATCATTTTATCTTTGATCTTAGCTAATATCTTTTTTTTTTTTTTTTTCAAATTTATTTATTGAGGCTCTCATAACAAATACAAACACATCTGTTAATTATATGATACATGTATAGAGAAACCCCGACTTTTTCTTTTTCCCCTCCCGACATAGACAATTTCAATAAAACAGTTAAACACACAGCAGGTTCTACAATAACCAAAAATCATAAAAAAGAAAAGAGAAAAGAAAAGAAAAAAAAGAAATACAGACAAATCAACTAAGAAAAAAAGTAATATTAATAATTAAAATATTATGAGGCAGCATATGTCATCCCCTATGTAAAGTTGAGGCCTGTGGGATCCAGTCTATCCAGGAGTGGTTTCCATATCTTAATAAATCTCTCACTTTCATCCCGTAAGGTGTAGGTCAGTTTTTCCAGAGGAAGTATCCTCAGAAGCTCGTTATACCAGTCACTCAATGTCGGGGCTTCCTGTGATATCCAAAACTTGAGGATGGCCTTCCTTGCAGCATGCAGACATGTTCCTATAAATTTTGTGTTATGGGTGTGTAAGAATTAAGTGGAGGTCAATATTAATACTGACCTCTTTATCTTAATTAATTTACTTATTCAGATTGAATAGTAAATGTTCACGGATTCTGTTCTTTTTCAGTTTACCCAATATTTCTGTGATCTTTATGATGGATAAATAAACAGAGCCATTAAGTGACAAAGACGTTAACTTAGTTTGATATGTCAAAGAGACACTATCATTTATTTAAAATAAATCAACTAAATTAACACCATTACACTTGATTGACATGATTTCACTTTCTTTCAAATTAATACGTCAGCACACTTGAATCATAACAACAGACATAAATACTAGATGTTAAACATATTTAGTCTGTGGCTCTTTAACTTAAAATAGTTTCCAGCTTAGATTGAGAGGGGAAATATTAGGAGGAAAGATTTATGGAGGAAGAAAAGTTAAGAGTCAGGGAGTTATCTTGATGTGTTTTAACCAGAAACATGGCAGTTCTCCGGCCGATTAAAGCTACACGTTGGTACCCTTGGCAAAGCATTTGACGACTTGTTACCTCGTGAAGATGGTCAGTCTCCCTCGGTCCAGTTTGGTCAGTTCGTTTACCATTCTCAGCGTCTCCAGACGTGCGCCTTGACTCGAACCGAAAGTAACGGCAGCTCCTGGTGCTGTTGTTCAAGATAAGACGTTCCTTAAAGGAATGTCAATAAAAGAGAGCTTTTCAGCTGTTGAAGATGGCTTATAACTTGGCATGTTATAAGTCTTTAACTGAATGACATGGTCATTAGCGTGTTGACCAGACGATCATCAGTTCTTTGGGGAACCTCATCAGGGGTTGAGGACCTCAGCAAACTCTAAGGAAAACAGGAAGTCAGAGCTCTTTTAAGGCTAACTTGACCTAGAAAGACGTAGCTCTTTCTCATTCGGTCTGTTAGGCCAGGAGCCACTGAGAGGAGGCATAAGTTAGATTAAAAATGTCAGAAAGGATAAGAAAGTTAGTTTAAGACGCCAGTCTCATGATACAGCAGATTTAGAACTTTCTTAACTCATTACCAACATTGTTGTATGAATAAACAAACGTCATCAGAGCATAACATATGGGACCTATTAATGATAATAGCTTGATTATTAAATAGGACAAAAACAAAAGTCTTTGGGTGTCTAGATTGTCCTGAGCTCAAGCTAAAATGAATGAGATAAAGTGTTCCTTTTATCTTCACATGCAAGTTCGAGAGGAGAGGAGAAATCCTCCATGTACAACATTTTGAATTAAGCAGAGTATTTGATTTATCTGACATTAAAATGTACTGATGCTCTTACAAATAAAATTATTCATTTGATAACATTTGAATTAACAAAATTAAAAGAAGTCTCTGTGACCCGAGATTGCACCTTTGACACAGCAGTGAAACACAGTTTAACTCTCACAGAATAACACAGCTTAAAAGCACACATCATGAAAATGACAAAAGTTATTCTTTTGATCACATCAGCCTAAAATCAAAGATAGAAATAGTCTCTTATTGGTGACTATGTTATCAGATTATAGCTAAATGAATAATTTTGTAGTAAATGTCTTGCTTTACTGAGAGGTCAGTAAAGGTCATCACTGGACAGTTCAAAAACCTTAATTTGACCCTGGGTAGGTCCACTACATCTCCCCCCTTTTGGAAGCCATCGCCAGTCCTTGGGGATGGGGTCCAACACGAAAGGAAACCTTGAACTGTCTTTGATCTTGAAGTAATCCAGCAAGTGGAAAAGAAAAATCAAAAATTATAATCCCATAAAGTTTTTGGAAATTTCATACTGTTCAGAGGTAATCCCATTGCGAAAAGCTTTTACTCCTTTGGAAAACAAAGTCTGTTAACTCCTGGAAAACAAAGCCTGTGATCCCTTGGAAAGCAAAGTCTTATAATCCACAGCGGTAATTCCACAGCAGTAATTCCATATCGATTAGAGTTGGTGATTTTATCGGCAACAATTGTTTTCATAATCAGCATGTAGAGGGGATCCCTCGATTGACGCAGAGGAGGCGGCCCTTGGACGAAGGTTGAAGACCAAGCGTTGGAGCTGCAGGTCCCCACATCGAAGGTTGTTGGCTGGTTGGTTTCCAGTCAGTGCCACTCTGGTTCTATGTGTCATGCAATTATGTGGTTTTTTAAGGTGGGCTTATGATTGGGATTTTACATTAAGCCTTACCTATATGCACCTGGTATGTAAGCTATCATGGTTTAGATCAGCTACAATTACCAATTAAGGGGTGGATCAAATCTATAAATTAGGTATAGGGATCTGTACCTATAGAATTTTAGAGGGCTTCTGTAACGAAGGCCTCTAATTCCAAACTATTCCTCCATTCATTACTTAGTTTAGGTTAAACTAAAATAAAAATGAAATATAGTTTGATCTAAATGTCTGTTGTCTTTTAGACGAACGACGTAGGATTTGGTATTCCTAATAAATTTTGAAGTCTATGGCGAGACTCATCAAAATGAATAGATAATCTAGAATAGAAACGATCGAATCGGTTCAATTTAGAAATTGTGAGACCAGTGTAGTTTATTGTACCTTGAGTAGCTTTAAACTACATTGACTCTTCGACGATTGAGATTTAACAAAACGAACTGCATGTTGGCATAGTTAAATCCATATCATTCATTAACCAATGTTAATACAAAACCTTTTTGGCTGGGAGTGTTCAGAACCAAACAATATCTCAACTAATGACAACAGTAATGACTAAACAACAAGGAAACAACGTTTCACTGCTTCGACACACTCTTGTCGTCAGATTCCAAAGTGCAACACACAAGAAAAACAGGTCTCAACTTTATGACCGAGGTCAAATTAAATCTCGTGGATTTAAACGGTTGTTAAGGTTAGTTTTTGTTGTGGGTTTTAGGCTTAGCGTTTCTAAGTTCAAATTGGACAATGCGACTTATAGGGTGGGAAATATGGTAGTTTAAACCTGATTAGTTTATTTACTAACTTGTGTTTGGACGACCTTATTATCCCATGAAGTCGGTGAGTTTGTGAGATCTTTGTCTTTTGTGGAGTCATTGAACGCCTTGTAAGGTTTGATCTGATTTCGATGTACCCATTTAGCAATTGGCTCTTTGCGGCCTTTGCTGATTTTGATTTCGTA
>JBBPBX010063214.1:0-20595 GCA_038048925.1 Garcialebias charrua | reverse complement strand
TAGCTAAGGCAAAGCAGAGGGCGTACAATGAGTTATATGGGAGACTGGACACTAAAGAGGGCGAGAAGGACTTGTACCGATTGGCAAGACAGAGGGATCAGGCTGGAAAGGATGTGCAGCAGGTTAGGCTTATTAAAGATGGGAATGGGAATGTTCTAACAAGTGAGGAGTGTGTGATGGGAAGATGGAAGGATTACTTTGAGGAGCTAATGAATGAAGAGAATGAAAGAGAAAGAAGAGTGGAGGTAATAGAAACTGTGGACCAGGAAGTGGGAAAGATTAGTGAGGGTGAAGTCCGGAAAGCTCTGAAAAGAATGAAGAAGGGGAAGGCAGTAGGACCTGATGACATACCAGTGGAGGTTTGGAAATGTCTCGGAGAGATGGCAGTGAGGTTTTTGACTCAAATATTTAATGGAATATTTGAGGGTGAGAAAATGCCTGAGGAATGGAGAAGAAGTGTGCTGGTTCCCATTTTTAAGAACAAGGGTGATGTACAGAGTTGTAGCAACTACAGGGGAATTAAGTTGATGAGCCACACAATGAAGATCTGGGAGAGAGTTGTGGAAGCAAGACTTAGACAAGATGTAACTATCTGTGAGCAGCAGTATGGTTTCATGCCAAGAAAGAGCACCACAGATGCCATCTTTGCTTTGAGGATGTTGATAGAGAAGTACAGAGAGGGTCAGAAAGAACTCCATTGTGTGTTTGTGGATTTAGAAAAAGCATATGACAGGGTACCAAGAGAAGAGGTGTGGTATTGCATGAGGAAATCTGGAGTGGCAGAAAAGTATGTTAGACTGGTACAGGACATGTATGAGGACAGCAGGACAGTGGTGAGATGTGCTGTGGGTGTGACAGATACCTTCAAGGTGGAGGTGGGATTGCATCAAGGATCGGCTCTGAGCCCCTTCTTGTTTGCTCTGGTGATGGACCGACTAACAGATGAGGTCAGGCAGGAATCCCCATGGACTATGATGTTTGCAGATGACATTGTGATCTGTGGTGAGAACAGGGAACAAGTGGAAGAGAACTTGGAGAGGTGGAGGTATGCTCTTGAAAGAAGAGGAATGAAAGTCAGTCGTAGTAAGACAGAGTACATGTGTGTGAATGAGAGGGAGGCCAGTGGAACAGTGAGGCTACAAGGAGCAGAGGTCACAAAGGTGCAGGACTTCAAGTACTTGGGGTCCACTGTACAGGAAAATGGGGAATGTGGTAAAGAGGTGAAAAAGAGAGTCCAGGCAGGATGGAGTGGATGGAGAAAAGTTTCAGGAGTGATTTGTGACAAAAAGGTGTCAGCAAAGGTCAAAGGAAAAGTTTACAAGACAGTGGTGAGACCAGCTATGTTGTATGGTCTGGAGACAGTGGCATTGACAAAAAGACAGGAGAAAGAACTGGAAGTGGCAGAAATGAAGATGCTGAGGTTCTCCTTAGGAGTGACAAGGATGGATAAGATCAGGAATGAGATCATCAGAGGTACAGCACATGTTAAACAACTGGGAGATAAAGTTAGGGAGGCCAGACTGAGATGGTTTGGACATGTCCAGAGGAGGGACAGTGGGTATATTGGTAGAAGGATGTTAGAAATGCAGCTGCCAGGAAAAAGACAAAGAGGGAGACCAAAGAGGAGATATATGGATGCAGTTAGAGAGGACATGGAGGTAGTTGGAGTGAGGACAGAGGATGCAGAGGACAGAGTGAGGTGGAGGAGGATGACTCGCTGTGGCGACCCCTGAAAAGGGAAAAGCCGAAAGAAGAAGAAGAAAGAAGAAGTCTGTTGTCTTTTAGACGAACGACGCAAGATTTGGTATTCCCTATAAATTTTGAAGTCTATGGCGAGACTCATCAAAATGAATAGATCTAGAATAGAAACGATTGCATCGGTTCTACCTAAATGATTGGGAGGTCAGTGTAGATTATAGTACCTTAAGTAGTATTGATCTACAATGACTCTTCAAAGATTGAGATCTTTAACAAAATGAACAGCATGTTGGCATAGTTAAATCCATTTAAGTCTTCAACTTATCAACAATCAAAACCTCTTTTGGCTGGGAGTGTTCAGAAAACAATAACAACTTCAATAACAACAAAAGTAGCAATTAAGCAACTAAAAACAACGTTTTACTACGTCAAACTCACTTTGGTCGTCAGATTCCAATGTGTCACACACAAGAAAAACAGTTCTTAGCTTTTTAGCTGATGTCAATTAAATCCTGCAGATTTAAACGGTTGTTAAGGTTCGTTTTTGTTGTGGGTTTTTAGGCTTAGCGTTTCTAAGTTCTAGTTGGCACGGTTTCTTTTCGCAACTAATGTAGTTTAAACTGTTTAGTTTATTTACTATCTTGTGCTTGGACGACCTTATTTTCCCATGAAGTCTGTGAGAACTTTTTCATTTGTGGGGTTATTGAAATCTTTGTCCTTGACATGGGCATGACCTAACAACACCCCCCTGTGGTCATGGGGGATCACGCACACCGGTGTGGACGTCCGTCCATGGGCACGAGTTAGGATGCCATTGTTTAGTTTAAGCTGTTTGTACAGTGTATTGGGAACCTTTTACAGGAACCTTACAGGTTTTGGCCAACGTATCTCTGTACGTTTACCTCTTTCTGCGTAATTCAGGTGTGTCACAACTGTCGGCGCAGTCGCAAGTGTGTCTGACTGGTCAGACTGCGACGGGTCACTGTCGTTGTGGTGTGTATCTACCCACTTCATGACTGAAGAGGTGCTCTTTGAGTCTGTAAGAACTATGTCATCTCTGAGTAGTTCTAGACACAAATGCTCTTGAACCAAGGTTTCATCGAAAGCTTGGCTGATAGCCGAATTACCTGTCCCAGAGGACAGTACAGCGTCCACAGCGTGGGACCCTTGGATCTCCACACCTTCTTCTACCTGTGGTAGGAAGTGTGAGCTTGCTCCCTTTATGTCTGATGAGGGGTCCTCAAAATCTGCAACAATGATGTCCAAGTGACTGTCAGCGTTTGGTCGACTGTCATCCTCTGGACTCAGATGCCCTTGAACCAAGGTTTCAACGAAAGCTTGGCTGATAGCTGAATTACCTGTCCCCGAGGACAGTACAGCCTCTTTGGTGTGTGTTCCTTGGATTTCCACACCGTCTTCTACCTGTGGTAGGTAGTGTTCAGTGAGTGCTGAAGGTGTCAGCTCACAGAGGAGGTTCTCGTGTTGGGCCAGAGTCTGGTCCAATTGTTGAGTCTCCTCTGTCTCACCTGTATTTGAAGGTTCACTTACCGGGCTTGTGCTCTCGGCTGGGGATTCCCTTGTGACCTCTGCGGTACCTGCTGTTAGACAGTCAGTGTTCTGACCTTGGGGAGGCACCTCGATCGGCAGTGGATTGCTCACTGTGGCCCACATTGTCTGATCACCATAATTTATAATCGCGTCGAAACGGTTTATAAAATCTTGGCCAACCAAAAATGGAGTCTGGAGTGAGTCAAGTTCAGACACATATACCGGGTGGTATAGTGACACTTTGCCAATCTGCATGTGAACCATGGCTATAGCTGTCAGGGATGTTCCCGTCTCTGCGAGGCCCTGCAGTTCAAAAGCACATTTCCCGAAGGGTATTTGCCTGTTAACACCGTTAGCGGCGGTCCTTAGCTCCTCAAACAGTTCGGCTGACATGATAGACACGTCTGAACTGCAATCCAGGAGTGCTTCTCGCGTGAGGACCCCTTCCAGTGTGATTGGCAGGTAAGCTTTCTTAGCCATCCCCCTTTTGATAAGGTTACACAGAAACCGTTTAGGTTTTTTCACACGTTTCTGTTCATGTGTGACTCTGTCTGTGTAAACTTCGTTGCTGTCAGCAACTTGTTGGCTGTCAGCATCATGACCTTCAGGATGCTTTTGACTGTCAGCAATTTGTTTGCCGCAAAAATCAGCATCTTTGGTAATGTTGACGTTACTGTTGTCAACAGTCTGCACTGAGTCTTTGTAAAAGACAGTGCTGTACATCGCCTCAACAGGTTGGACAATGTTGTTTGTGTTATTATCAATGACAACACCACTCATTGTTCCCTGTCGGTCAGTCTCTGTAACACTTAAATCTTCTAACAAACTACTTACTACCTCAGTCTCTTCCGAGCGCGGAGGCGTCGTGCCCTTAATCTGGAGCTTGTGTGACTCTTTGCATATCTCAAACTGTTCAGTTCGAGGTGCAGGGGCAGGAGGGTCGCTTCTCGGGGTACCTGTTGGGACCAACCATTTTTCAATGGGTATCGGCGCCCATACATCAACTTCTTTCGAAGTTCACCCACTGTTAGACCTAGGTCTAAACCCATTTGGTTCGATCTGAACCATCTTGGTTCACCTAGAGAGCGAACACCTACCTTTTGTGGTTCTTTGCTCGTCTCAGATTTGTCAATCTGAGGTGCACGAGGAGAAGAGCTCCCCTTGAACCGATTTGAGTCACTGTTCCAGCTGGCAGCAACATTCTGTTGTTTGTTATTATGAAAATCCCGTTTATCCTCGCACCCTGTAGAAGAGGGAACCTCTTCTATTTTCTGCGAGTGGGATTTGACCTTTTGACCTGAGCACACCTCTGAGGGTGTTTTGTGTTGCGTGAACACATCAAAAACCTTCACAGCGTATTGTTTAACTTCTTCCATGGTACTCTCATTGAAATTAGCCTTGAAGCGTACACATCTGCTGAGCTTAGGCCAGAGATTTGTACTGAAAAGACGTTTAAACTGATCATCTTCCTCTATGCCAGGGTCAGTTATGTCACCTGAATAAGCAGAGAGGAGCCTGTCGTAGAACAACAGGGGATGTTCACCTGATTGCTGAAGAACATTCACCGCAGCTAAGTAATTCCCATGCGTTGAAGCAGTTTCTCCCACTGTGCGAGGTGCAAAGGTAGCACAACCACGGCCCGAACGAACCCATTTAAGCTCGATCAGAGAGTAGACCCTCTCAGTTGTTGCACCTTTTTGAACGTCCATCTTTGTATAGAATTTCTTGTGAAAAATCAAGAAAGATGGTTCTTATCTTACAGTGTGCATATAAATCATCACTTTTAATGTAGCATTGAGTAAATTAAAACCAACCAGCCTCCAGGTTTATATGTTTCACTGTGTTCAATAAGTCTATTATTCAAAGGTACCTTATCTCAGGAATTACCCTCAATGAATTGTAAAGTGAAATACCCTTAGGCAGTGTTAACTTTATCCAGAACTTATATTCAAACAACAGTTACTAACTAACCCAATCTGATTTCTGTCTAAAAGTGATACTGATTCAAATGCAAGGTTTCACTGTAAAATGTTCCCAGGATGCTACCTTCACCATGCCTCAAAAAGATGTTTTGCAGTTTCAATGAAACTGAATCTTAATGCATGCGACAGTCAACAGGAGAAAGCAAGGCCTTCCAGCTTGTTATTTTAAATAAACTTGTATCCAAAATAAACTGGAGTGTGTATGTGTGCTCAGTAAACATCCAAGATGTAATATACAATAAAAATCATTGATTTTTATTAATTTGTCGACCTGTGACAAGATCAAAACAAGTCCGGCTATCTTGATGCTTCACGTTTGTTATTTTAAACTTTTTGTTTAAAATAAAATGGAAACCTGTGTGCACAGAATTACAATAAAAGTGTTACTTTTTATCAAAATGCAGACACGTCTGCATTAATTCTGTGTAACTGTTCTGCTTTCAACATTTGATTTTATGTGAAAATCAAATTAAAGGATGCTGTATGTTCAACATTTCAAACTGTACTCTATTTAAAAACAGGAAAGTCGAAATGTGGACAGAATTACATAAAAACCGCAGTCTTGAAAGTAACCAGCAGATGGGGATGCAACGTTGGATATAATAATAATTAATAATAATTGTCTAATCTTGTCATCTGCGTATGTTTCCCATACACAGACGAAATTCGTCTCTGCATTTAACCCAACCACCTACCAGGCGGTGCAGTGAGCAGCCATAGAAGGCGCTCGGGGAGCTGGAGAAATAGATGTGCACTCATAGACACCCCAAGATGTGTAGCGGCCGGGACGCGAACCCGCGTCCTTCGGGTCCCAAGTCAAATGCCCTAACCACTACACCATCTTGGATATGCTTTTATCACAGCGACTGCAATTTCTCTTTCTGACCGCTATAGAGGCGTTGTTGTCACCCATGAGCGCAGCCGTAGCCTAGCCATTAGTGTACACAGACATCCAACAAACGGATCTTACAGAAAGACCTAGAGCCGTTACGCGACAATCTCTAGAACCCCGGTCTTATGAAAGACGATTCGATGTGACCAACATCGTTTTGACCGTGATTTTCTTAAACTTTGTTGAAAAGAAAACAGTCGGTCCCATAAAACCAGTTGCAGCTTCCGGTGTCACGTGACCTGGTCACATGGCGTTCGGTAGTCTTACACCAACTGTATCAAAACACCATTTAACATCTTAAAAACACAGCGTTCAACAGGTTTTCAAAGATATTAACGGAGAAGCAAGCGTGAAGCTTGTGCACTCTGGTAGCTGAAGTGAAAACAGACGAGGAGTGGGCCGTCCCACCCTGCCTGCGTCACCACTTACAGCGTAACCGACTAATCACATCGAAGACAAAACATGTAGTTCTTAACCCAAGCGCTCATGGGTAATGTAGTCTTCTATACCTCACGTCCCTGTACGTCACACACGGTGACGTGACGTTCAAACGACGCGTTCACGGACCTCAAGGTCGGTCGGATTTTAGCGTCGAACGGACTTTTTAACGCCCTAAAACACATAAATATCACAAAACATCGCGGTTAAGCAGTCTTCGACGATATCACATGCATAGAAACGAAACACAACAAACACACTGTCAGAAATGTGCGAACAAGATGAAGCCTGACGACCAGAGTCTATCAGAACCAACAAGTCTGAACAATAATAATAATAATAATAATAATGAATTCAATTTATAACGCACTTTTCATTACTGAAAATCTCAAAGTGTTACACACATTGAATGCTACACACATTCATAAACCGGTAGCGGCAGACTACCATGCAAGGTGCTTTTTCCAGACGTACCGGGAGCAACTCAGGGTTAAGTGTCTTGCCCAAGGACACAACGACACATGGCGTGGGAAACCGGGACTCGAACCGCCAACTTTCGGATCGGGGGACGACTGCCATTACCACTACGCCACGGCCGCCCATGAACACAACACAAAATGGACTAATCACAGCGCTGTATGCAGTTCCTGCTCCGGTAATGCTAACTTAGCTTACCCCTGGTTCTGGACACTTAATCACAAAATAAACGTACAATACACCACAGAAAAATTCTGTTAACGAGCCAAATCACATAAAGGCAAACCCCCGCGCCTCCCTGAGGAAGACAGCACGTCTACTGTTCAAAACAACGGACTATTCTCGTCGGAACCAACTGATTCTGTAGTCGGTCCAAACGCAGAACTGAGCGGGTCCTCACGAACCACAAACAAATGCGTTGTAACAGAAAAAGGTACACTGGAGCAGCACAAAAATGTGAAGACAGCAGACAACAGCAATCCGCAGATGTAAGAAGATGAAGAGTGGTGGATTGGAGTGACACGGCGGTCACTGCTACGGAAAAATGCATGCAGCTTTGCGACACGTTATGAAACGTCTCACAAACACAGACACAAATTCATCACCAGCAGCTTCAAAACAGACGTCTAAAATTGAAACAAAAATAATTCCAACGTGAAAAGAACCAGACAATGCAACAAAGCAAATCCCGGACACTCAGCAGCCAGAATTATCTTACCAAGTCCAAAAACAATGATAAAACTATGCCAACAAACCGTTACAAAAGACTACAAAAACAATTTAAAAACCGTCTAGGGACACGAACGAGCCACCATTAAATTGTGTAATTAAACACTTACAGGCCCACCATTATGTAAGAGATAAACACTTAAAATGTCATCAATATGTAAGGGATATAATACTTGTCAGTTTGCTGACCAGTACAATATTCCTAAAGAAGTTGGAGCAGATTTGATCTGACCCAAATTCATTCGCGAGTTCTCCCTTTTTCAGGATTAAATTATTTAACTGTGACTAGACAAAATGTAATTTCACGAGAGACGTCAACTTATGTTGATCCACCAAAGATGAACCTTTTATTGAGACAATCATAAAAGTACATTACATATTTGTATCGAGATTAGCTCTGATTTAATAACTATTGTAGACAAGAATTCAAATTGAAAACAAACAGACAAGTTATGTTTAACTCCCTGTTGGCACATTTACTTAAAAGTTTAATGGTTTAAGAAAATAAGAATAAGGAGGAAGGATTAGAATGAAAGCTAAGTTTAACAGAAGTTAATTATTTTGAAATGCGACAGGGTGACACTTTTCCCAACCAAGTCCGGCTGGACTCCTCGCACGTCAGCATACAATCTACGACTCTTTACCTGGTGATGACATGTCTCTTGGAGATAAGAGCTGAGAAGTTGTGGACCCTAACGGACTGTGTTGTCCAGTTGACGTCCAGTTCAAACTTCTCACGCGTGTATGGCTGATTCAACGATACGAGCAAGAGCGCCTTTCCCGACAGTCCTGGCTGGTTTCAAAATAAAACTTTCAGAAAAACAAATTCTTTCAAACAGAAATTAGTGAGTTACAGCGATGTTCTGCTTTAACTCTGGCGGAGAAACGTAGGTCTAATTGACAAATGACCACAACGTCTCACCAGTTTCCAGAGGAGAACCGAGTTGTTCAGATCAGTTCTCTCTTTCACACTCACGAGTCTACAGGAAGTGTCCCTTTAAGAAGGGGGTGTGACTTAGTCAAATACTTCCTGCTCATTGGTTGTCTACCACTAGAGAGGGAGTGATTTTGCAAGTCAGTGAGTCTGAGTGACAGATAGGGGCAGACAGGAAATAAAGGGAAACGTGCGTCAGAAGATGCAGGTGTGAACAAACCATGAATTCTGTTTTGAGAACAGATTAATTGTTTTTAGAAAGGACGGGAGACAGGAGACAAGTTATGTCTACAACTTTCCCTTCGTTCCAAAACACTTCAATAAACACGAACGGATTGTTCATCAACTTTAGACAGTTATTCTGCATAGAGCATACAGTTTAAACACAGTCTAGAAGATCATTCTGACATGTTCTCTTAACTTTGGCATATTTAAAATATACCAGCTTAGTAAATCCTACACATACTAAGAATATACTGTTGATTAATTCTGAATTAACACAAATTAAAGAGAATCTTCTGATTTGTGTCTCTTAATTCAAGATAATTGTAACAAAATAGTGTCCACTTGTCTTCTTCAGAGCTCAAGAAAAGTGTAACACTCAGAGTTTCAGAGAGATGTGAAGAGGTTTAAATCCAGTAACGGACATGAGAGTGCTGTATTACTACAAGGTGAACCAGTTTTTCTGCATCATTTTTAGATAATGTGCGAGTTAAAAGACATGTCCTGATCAAAAATAACATCAAGGTTTTTAAATTTAGAAAACCGTTCAGTGTCATGAGACACCTTCTGTTGTGATTTGGTGCTCTATAAATAAATACAAGTGAACTGGTTACAATAAAGAGTTACTGGCAGCACCTTTAAAGATTTTTAATAGTTTGTTCATCAGAATGTTGGCAGTTTGTCTCACTTTGAGTTCTGTTCAAAATCAGCTTCAATGGCACTTTTCAACATTTATTCAGACGTCTTCGATCTTAAAGGTTTAAACATAAAAAATGTGCACACCTTCATGAGATAAGCCGTTTTGTTGTTTACTACAAGAATACAAAAATGCACCCATGTAATTAGTTTTAGTTGTCTCTAGACTCTCCTGTGACAACGTGATGTGTCGGAGCCGGTCGCCTCCGGGATGAGGTTCTGGTTCTCGGGTGGGAGCCGAGACAAGTCGGCGACTTGGACAGACGGAGGAGATGTGTCGACATTCTGGTGGGGCGGTTGGCAGCGACAGGGCTGTGACTGGACAGGAGGTGGCAGGTAGTTCTGATGACTCGGGTAGTGATTTTGGTGGAATGGATGAGGCTTGTGGTGGGAATGTTGGGGATTGGAGTGTGGCTGCTAGCAGGCAGAAGAGGAAGAAGCAGGAGTTAGCTGCAGGTGATTCGGGTTCGGATGCTGATGGTCGGATTGAGGCGAAAAAACAGAAGGATGACCATAAAGTTTTTTTCAAACTGGTTCAAGAGGGGGAGTCTTTTGCTGCGTGGAATCCAGTGAAACTGTCCACGGCGATGTATAAATTAATTGGTGAGGTTCGTAGTGCCAAAGTTTTGCGTAGTGGGGCGTTGTTTGTTCACTGCAGGGATGGCATTCAACTGGATAAAGCTATTAAGCTAGTCAAAATAGATGGGAGGAAAGTTGTGTGCAGTCCGGTTGCTGATAAGACCGTGTGCAGGGGTGTCATCCGTGACGTCCCTTTACAGGTCCCTGTGATGGAAATTAAGGAGAATGTCCGTGGTGCTAAAGTGACTGAAGTTCGGCGTTTGAAGACAACTAGGAATGGAGAGAGATGTGACAGCCTGTCAGTCTTAATTACGTTTGACGTGGACGCCTTGCCCAGTAGAGTAGGGTACATGTCTTATGAAGTTAAGCTGTACGTTCCTCCTCCATTGCGTTGTCAACGTTTTGGTCATGTTGCGGCAGTTTGTAGGGGAAAGCAGCAGTGTGGTAAATGTGGTGGTGACCATGAGTATGGGAAGTGTGGGGCTGACGCCCCGGTTAAATGTTGTAACTGTGGAGGTGACTACACGGCTGCTTATCGTGGCTGTGCGGTTAACAAAAGGGCTGGGGAGATCCGTGAGGTGAAACTTGTTCAGGGAATTACCTACGCTGAAGCTGCTAAAAGAATCCCGCTTGTACCGGTGAGACCTGTACCGCTTGTGACCCCAGTCGTAGTCCCACAGCCTTGTGCTGGATGCACTTCGCTTCCGACTGATTCGATGATTGTAAACAAAAAGAATTTTGTCTTGTTCATGGTGGAGGTGATTAATTGTTCAGCTCAGACGGTTAGGAGGACTGAAAAGATCAAAATTATAGTGAAGGCTGCTGAAAGATATCTGGGCGTTACTGATCTCGGTTGGGAAGCTGTGGAGGGCATGATGGGTGGAGGTGTGGCTCCTTCTCAGTCAGAAGGTGGTACTTAGTGGTCGTGCTCTTGTTTTGCTGTTTGTGTTTCACTGTGTTGGGAGTGGACCGTTTTCTTGTCTGTTACTGACCTGATGGTGTTGCTTTCGTTCTTGGCATGGGGTTACTGTAGTTTTTTTTCCTGTTTATCTCCTGTCCACACTCCAGCTCTGTGGCGGTAATGCACTTTACGTTAGTCTGCCAACCGCCAATAAACACCACTAAGAAGAAGCGTCTCGCCTGGGACTGCTGCTGAGTGGTCCAAATTTATGTTCTGTAATGAAAGTACATTTGTTTGTTTATGTTTGTTTATTAAATTTGTTCATTTTTATACAAAAGAAACAATACAAGACAATCTCATAAATGATAGTGTACAAAATATAAAAAAATGAAAGGTAGCAGAAAGAAGAATAAATCTTATTATATCTGCCCCTTACTTCCAACAATCAGATTAAACAACAATAATCAACCATGTAAACAATAATAATCTTCAACCAACTTTTTCCAACAATCAGATTAAACAATAATAATCTTCAACCAACAGTACAAAATGACTAACTCTTTCTAATTTTCTAACTAATACAATACACATTACGCTATTTCATATATTTTTTTAACACATTTGTTTTGATCATTTTTTTAAATGTAAACATTGACTTGGCATTTTTAACTACATTCTCCAAGCCATTCCATAATCTAATTCCCTGGATTGAGGTAGAACGTCCCTTCAAACTAGTTCTGAATTGTGGTTTTACAAACAACTCTGTCCCCTTAAGATTATAACAACTTTGTCTTTTAACAAAGTGCATTTGGATATTTAAAGGTAATGCATTATTTTGAGCTCTATACATAACTGATAAAATATTATAGTCTACCAAATCATGGAACTTCAATAACTTTAGTTGATAAAATAATGTACTTGATGGATGACGGTAATGCTTTCTAGTGATAATTCTTACAGCTCTTTTCTGTAATACAAAAATAGGCTTTGTGATTGTTTTACACGCTTTCCCCCAAACATCAATACAATAGATTAAGTGTGGAACAATGATTGTGTTATACAACAAATACAGAGCTTTATCATTCAATAGGTCTCTGACTTTGTACAGTACTGCAATCGATTTAGCTATTTTTATTCTTACAGAATTTATGTGTTGTTTCCATGTCAGTTTGTCATCAATGATAACACCCAAAAACTTCACCTCACTCACTCTACAAATCTCAACACCCTCAATTTTGAGTGGAACATCAACAGTTTTCTTTTTATTACCGAATATCATTTTGCATTTCCTTTGGAAATCGAGGTCCCAGAGTCTGGAGGAAGAGGAGAGGAACAGAATCCACGTTGCTTGAGGTCCAGTTTCCACAGTCAGTGATGGTTTGGGGCCATGTCATTTGCTGGTGTTGGTCCACTGTGTTTTCTGAGGTCCAAGGTCAATGCAGCCATCTATCAGGAAGTTTTAGAGAACTTCCTGCTTCCTGCTGCTGACCAACTTTATGGAGATGAAGATTTCATTTTCTAACAGGACTTGTCTTGGCACCTGCACACAGTAACAAAGCTACCAGAACCAAGGACCATGGTATCCCTGTTCTTAATTGACCAGCAAACTCACCTGACCTTAACCCCATAGAAAAGCTATGGGGCACTGTGAAGAGGAAGATGTGATACACCTGACCCAACAGTTCAGAAGAGCTGAAGGTCACTATCAGAGCAACCTGGGCTCTCAAAACACCTGAGCAGTGTCACAGACTGATAGACTCCATGCCACGCTGCATTGATGCAGTTATACAGGCAAAAGGAGCAACTACAGTATTGATGCTGTACATGCTCATACTTTTCATGCTCATACTTTTCATGATCATACTTTTCAGTTGGCCAATGTTTCTAAAAACCCCTTTTTTATTGGTCTTAAATACAAGGGCGTAACTTTAGGTCTAACATTGGGGGGGTTATGCTCTCTACCTATTTATTTATCGAATAAATAACTATTTTTATGATTCAGGATATTTTAGGGTTAAAATATATTGTAATGCTTTTACTGTGATTTACTTAACTTTCCTGTTTTCTCTGTATTTATTCTGCTCCTTTTTTGTTCCACATAGGTTCAACAAGTAAGAAAAAAACTCACTACAGTATTTTTCTGCATTTTTTTCAGCCATAACACATATTTTACATTTTTAAGATTTATTATATAACATACCTTAATTTCACAATTTTCAAAGAGTGTGTATTTACCTGGTTCACTACAGTTTAACTAGGAAAAATTACAACAAATGATTCAAATACAGCCATATGACCAGTGGTGTAGTCTACGTGATACTCGGGTATATGGAGTATACCCACTAGAAAAACTTAAGAATTTCAGTATACCCACTTAAAAGTGCCCAATGGTTCATTACATACCAGCACTTTGAGATTTTTATTAATGAAAAGTGCGGTATAAATTGAATTTATTATTATTATTATTACCATTAGGTACATGTCATTGATACGTTAAACGACAGTTAAACACTTCTGTAACAATCTATTGGTGTGCAGTGCTTTTCTTTGATACTGTTTGATAAATTATATAACACAAAGCCAGCTGTTGTACAAAGTTTGTTGTTCATTTATTCAAATATAAGCATCAGAGAAATTTGGAACTGTTCAATATGCTTAAAATCAAAATAAATTGACAGTTACACTTTACTAACCAGTGTACTTTGGTTTCTAAGCACGGTATGCCTACTACAAAAATGTAGACTACACCACTGCATATGACAAGAGCAGAGTAAAACCCTGCATCATACCTGTCAAGTTTTGGATTTAAAAATAAGGGACATTTTCTGCCGGGTACGCCGAGCCATCCCACTAGCCCAGGGATCTGCAACCTTTATGATCAAAAGAGCCATTTCTGGCCCTTTGTTCACTAAATTAAACGTTTCCGGAGCCACAACACCTGCTACAACTGGGATTCTCAACTGGTGGCCCACAGACCACTTTAAGTTTGTTAGAGGACAATTTTCTGACCTGTAGTTTTCTGGCCATTGTAAAGCTGAAAATATCTAATGATTTGTTGATATTTTTACATTTTAGACTAAAAAAGACCAGATTATCATAAAGAAGGAAAAATAATGTGATCTTTCCCAATTAAAAAATAAAATAATGAACTATGCAGGTCTAGGTAAATTATTTTAATTGTGGAAAAATTAAATATCCTACTTCAAATAAATAAAGTTAACTTGTGTTTTACTCCTTCTATTAGTTCTAGTATTCACACATTTGCAAAGGAAAAGACAGGAAAAACTGCTAAAAGCCCTTTTTGTTGTTATAAGAACAAATAAAATTCAGTTTAAAGTTAGTTTTGATCAAAGCTTGGAAGAGCCACTACTGAGGGACCCCTGCACTAGCCCAACCAAAGTCCATTTTAAGACAGGTTTACAAGAAATCTAAAATAACTACCTATCAGCCTCTTTCAAACCAGTTATGTGATCACAATCTGATAGGCCTACCTTTGTGCTTGATGTATTTTTCATGCTGACGGACATCGTTCCTTCCCCCATGAGAGACACTAAAGTCGCAGTTACAAATCTTAAAAAACGCGTAATTGTGCCCCACCCTACTCTTCTTAAGGAAAGTAAATTCGCTGTCCCATTTTTCAAGATATTTACACGAAGTCTTAACTTTTTTGGCAGGACACCTTCTCTCTCGTTACATTCATCCATCTCTGTGTTTTTCCGGGTTTGTGTTCCCGCTGCCAACACAAACATCGTGAGAACTGCCACCGAGGCTACTGCAGGTGGCAGTTCTCGCGAGGCTAGTGACAGAGGCACTGGAATGTTATTTTTTTTTTTTTTAAATAATACAGTACTGTATTATAATACGGGAGATTTCTGGGAAAATAATAATTCGGGATGACGACGGGAAAAAGGGGTAAAATTTTGGAGTTTTCATTAGTTGTCAGTTATAATCATCCATCCATTATCTTTACCCACTTCTTCCATCTTGGGTCATGGGGGTCACCGGTGGCCATGTGCAGCAATCATTGTGAGGGGCGGGTTATTCTCTGGACAGGTCTCCAGTCCATCACAGGGACAGAGACAAACAACCAGTCACTCTCACCTAGAGACAATTTTAGAGTTGTCAGTCTAACATGCATGTTTTTGGTCTGTGTAAGAAACCAGAGTACCTGGAGAAAACCCACACATGCACAGAGAGAACATGCAAACTACACCCAGAGAGGCCCCTGGACCAGGATTTGAGCCGGCAACCTTCTCGCTGAGAGGCAGCAGCTCTTCCAGTTGTGCTGCCTCCAGTTATAATCATCAACATTAAAAGAAATAAACATTAATAATAATAATTAATTCAATTTATAGCGCACTTTTCATTAGTGAAAATCTCAAAGTGCTACACATATATTGAATGCTACACACATTCATAAACCGGTAGCGGCAGACTACCATGCAAGGTGCTTTCCAGTCCTACCGGGAGCAACTCAGGGTTAAGTGTCTTGCCCAAGGACACAACGACACATGGCGTGGGAAACCGGGACTCGAACCGCCAACTTTCGGATCGGGGGACGACTGCCATTACCACTACGCCACGGCCGCCCATGAACACAACACAAAATGGACTAATCACAGCGCTGTATGCAGTTCCTGCTCCGGTAATGCTAACTTAGCTTACCCCTGGTTCTGGACACTTAATCACAAAATAAACGTACAATACACCACAGAAAAATTCTGTTAACGAGCCAAATCACATAAAGGCAAACCCCCGCGCCTCCCTGAGGAAGACAGCACGTCTACTGTTCAAAACAACGGACTATTCTCGTCGGAACCAACTGATTCTGTAGTCGGTCCAAACGCAGAACTGAGCGGGTCCTCACGAACCACAAACAAATGCGTTGTAACAGAAAAAGGTACACTGGAGCAGCACAAAAATGTGAAGACAGCAGACAACAGCAATCCGCAGATGTAAGAAGATGAAGAGTGGTGGATTGGAGTGACACGGCGGTCACTGCTACGGAAAAATGCATGCAGCTTTGCGACACGTTATGAAACGTCTCACAAACACAGACACAAATTCATCACCAGCAGCTTCAAAACAGACGTCTAAAATTGAAACAAAAATNAAGTGTCTTGCCCAAGGACACAACGACACATGGTGCGGGTCCCGGGAGTCGAACCGCCAACCTTCCGATCGGGAGACGACTGCCATTACCACTACGCCACGGCCGCCCCCGGAGAAATATATCAGTCTGTGTAATGAATGAATATAATATACAAGTTTCACTTTTTGAATGAATACAGGTAGTCCCCGATTTACGAGCGAGATCCGTTACAACGAGGCGCTCGTAAACCGGAAATCTCGTAATTTGGAACGGCCGCCATTTCGCTCGTAAATCCGGAAATCCGCTCGTAAATTGGAACGGTTTTCGCTAGCGCACCTAAAAACACTCTATTTTCATCTAAAAACTACTTTTGAGTGCATAAAAATGATCGGAAACGTGTGTTTATATGCTTAACTAGCTAACTGTAGTGAAAAAACACATGAAAACTCAGTATTTTTTTCGTTTTTTCCAAAAATGTGCAGCTCGTAAGTCTGGAACCTCGCAGATCAGAGCGCTCGTAAATCGGGGACTACCTGTACTGAAATAAATCAACTTTTTCATGATGATCTAATGTTATGACCAGCACCTATAAATGAAAAGCTCTGGAACGTTTGATTTCCCCACATCAGACAAAAAGATGGTTCAGTCCAACCAGGACACTGTTTACAGTGTGTCCTCATCCACATCCACACACTGATGGGACACATCTGAGGGGTTCAGCGTCTTGCCCAGTGGCCACATGGACTCAAACCCTCAACTCTCTCTGACGACTGCTCCAACCACTCAGCCACAGCCGCCCATAAGAAACAAAATGATTTGAAATTCATTGAATGAAGTTAAGATGATTCCAAACACAAGAAGTCATTTGTTTTATTACGCAAGAAGAAATCAACAGAAACATCATGACAGAAGTGATCTCCACCAGAAAGCCAAACTGCTGCGAGTGATTCAAAAACATGAAACCCTGATGTCCCGAAACACCCGAACGCCCCACTGTCACAGAGGGGCTGTAGCTTGACCTTTCCATCACAAGTGGTTTTAATGTTGTGGCTTACTGAAGTCATCGTTCAGATCTTTTGAAGTTTCTGTGTATATGATTAGTGAGTATCTTACCTGCTGTAGATAGCTCTGTGAACGTCAGACTGAGGAGTTGAATTCTGACTGGATTGAGGAGCTAAAGGCTAGTCTGAGCAGAGGTGAGGCTTTGCTGCCGTCTTAAAACACCTCGATCACTAAATGCTTCTTGGTAAACGGTTCCACCATCATCAGGCGTGCAACAAGGTGGGCGATAATGTAATCCCTCATGAAGTACTGGATGATTTGAATTCTCAGAAATCAAATACTTGGAAGTACATTTTGGAGCCAGTCCATTCCAGGTGGCTGCTGCAGTCAACTCCTCATAGAAAACACAAAGAGGGTCACGCCTCAGTCACGTTTGACGTGGTGGTAGCTGAGAGTCATCCTCAACACACACTCTGAGCAGAACGTCTCACAGGATGATGTTTTTTAAGCTTTGACCACAACCCCTCCATCACTTCTCTTCATAAAACCATCTTAGGAAAAATGCAGGAACTGTGGTGGGAGACATGCATTCATCCAAGAACTTTTTAATTCACCTGGTTTGAGGATTATCTGAGAGCAGCAGCAGCAGCAGCTAGCTAGAGCACTTCCTGCAGATATCTCACAGCACTTCTGCCAAATCAAGCATGTAAAGCACAACTGCTTCAAACAACGCTGTTCACTCAGATCATCTGCTAATCCAGTCACAAATAATCTGTTTCTCCAAACTGAGGTTGTTCAAAGAGCCATCTAGAACAGGTAAGATGTTTACTGTTCACATCCACTCCTACAGATCTGCATGATCTTCACTGGAAAGTAGAAAGCTGCAGGTGAGGAGGAGCTGCAGGTGAGGAGGAGCTGCAGGTGAGGAAGAGCTGCAGGTGAGGAGGAGCTGCAGGTGAGGAGGAGCTGCAGGTGAGGGGGAGCTGCAGGTGAGGAGGAGCTGCAGGTGAGGGGGAGCTGCAGGTGAGGAGCTGTTCTCGGCTCCATCATGGTCTGTCTCTGTCCAGCAGCTCCTGCAGCTGGTGTTTGATGTCCTCCGGCAGCTCCAGGGGGGGCAGGTCATCCAGACACAGGTCTTCCTGAGCTGGCATCTCCAGGGGGGGCAGCGCAGGGATTGCAATGCTTTTCCCAGTACTCCTCCTCTCCTGCCCACTTCCTGTTGCCATGACGCTCCCCGCCTGGGGGAGCACCCAGAGCTCCGAGCGCTCCACAAAGTCCGCCGCCTCTGAATGCAGCCGTGCGTTGTCCAAACGCAGGCGTTGGTTGTCGGCCGACAGGCGCTGGTTGTCGTTCATCAGGTGGTCCACCAGGCGCCGCAGGTCCTCGATGGTGGTCTGCTGCTCCTCCAAGCGCGTTCTGTCGTCTTTGGTGGTCTTGGATCCGGAGCGAGGCGGAGTGGAGGGCTGGCCGCTCAGAGTCTGCCGGACCTGGAACTGATAAAGTAACGTGTCGTATTCCCTGTCCTCGGCGGCGCTCAGGCCGTGAACGCGGTCGGGGTGCTGAGTTTCCACGGAGATCCCCGGCACACCTGGAGGAGGCACCGGGCTGGCTCGGGCCTTGGTGGCCTCCCGGCGAGCTTCTCTCCTCCAGCGCTCCTGGATCAGCTGCTGCTGCTTGATGTGGCTGTCTCGTTGCAGCTCCATGGACAGACGGGCCTGCAGGAACCACACACACACACACACGTAAAGCTTCTCACCGTCAGGTTGTTCTGAACACAAACAGAACCACTTCCTGTCTGACATGAAATCACAATAAACCTTTTCTGTGTCAGGTCCGTTAGGATTCACTCAACAAAATGTCTGAATAAATGATTTTGATTACAGGTAGTCCCCGATTTACGAGCGAGATCCGTTACAACGAGGCGCTCGTAAACCGGAAATCTCGTAATTTGGAACGGCCGCCACGCTTCTCGTAAGTCCGGAAATTCGCTCGTAAATTGGAACGGTTTTGCTAGCGCGACTACAAACACTCGTTTTTCATCGAAAAACTGCTTATGAGTGCATAAAAATGATCGGAAACGTGTGTCCACATGTTTAGCTAACGAACTGTGGTGAAAAAACACAGGAAAACTCAGTATTTTTTGCGTTTTTTCCAATAATTCGCCAGCTCGTAAGTCTGGAACCTCGTAGATCAGAGCGCTCGTAAATCGGGGACTACCTGTACTGTCGTCATGGTAACAAGTTTACACCTCCTTTGTTCTTGGTAGTCTTTAAGTGTATGACTTAGATTAGATGTACTTTGGATTAGTGGTTAGCACTGTTGCCTCACAGCAAGAAGGTCCTGGGTTCAACCCCCAGTCTGGACCCGGGGTCTGTCTGTGTGGTTTGTATGTTGTCCACATGTTTGCGTCCGGTTTCCTTCCACAGTCTAACAACATGCAGGTTAGGCTGCTTCAGGCCGGGTCCAGAGCCAAACAGATGTGAGGGATCAGCTTGTCCACTTCAAACACGGTTTTCAATAAATTATTGAGATCAGCACACCTTGAACCCTCAGGAAGTCCTTTACCTTCACGACAGGAAGTCAGAGGTCAAGTCAGGTCTTAGAGGAATACAAATCAACTAATTTTATTTAACTGCTTCAAATGACCATTTTGTAAAAAAAAAAAAAAGCTATGGTCGTCAGTCTGTCAGTGATATCTCAGCTTGATATAAAAATATCTAATTTAAATAACTGTTTATTTTCTTTTACAGAGTAATAATATTATATAATATAATACAAATCTAAAGTTCAGAGGAAGAAGTCAAATAAAATAAAAAAAACAAGCCGATGTCCCCCACCCCAGACGGATATGAATAATAATAACAACTTAGATAATAATAATTAATAATGAATAATAATACTAATAACATCCATTATCTTTACCCACTTCTTTCTTTTCTAACAATCATTCTCATCAGAGACAAACAATCATTCACACTCACACCTAGGAACAATTTAGATTTACCAATTAGCCTAACATTAATAACATAGATATCATATATAACACTAGATACCCCATAGCCTGCTCCGGCGCAGGATTTAGGGCGGCCATCTTGGAGTTGTCACCCTCGAACCTTGCTGCACCAAAACAACAGAGATGCCTCCGCATTGCTCAGCTTATTCGTGTTCAAATCGGAAAACTGTTGATGTCAGGGACCGGGGGATAACTTTTCACAAGTAAGATGAACATATTATTGTTAGTATTTTGTGAATGTAATATTACTGTACTGTATTTATGCCCACCATATATATGTATGCTGTATATATATGTGTGTGTGTGTATATATATATATATATATATATATATATATATATATATATATATATATATATATATATATGTGTATATATATATATGTGTATATA
>JBBPBX010063213.1:0-20595 GCA_038048925.1 Garcialebias charrua | reverse complement strand
CTCCGCCCTGAGCGCTGCAGGGGGAGTGACCTTCTCGGGGGCGTGGCTCCACTTAGGCAGCAGGCATAGTTGCCAAGTCCGCTTATTTCAAGCGGCATTGGGTTTGTTTTTTCCTGGAGTCGCTTATAAATTTGGTGAGCCGCTTGTCGCGGGTTTCTGGGCTTGCTGTGGGCGTTGCGTCGCTTATTTGGGCTTGTTGTAACGCGAGTAGTGAGGTGTGTCATATGTGGTGTTTCATGCTAATGTGCCGCTTATCTGTATACTAATACGTTACATGTAAAATGTACTCCTGAAGTTATTTTAAAGGTATCGTGACATCATTTTTTAACTTTGCATATAGTGACACAACATATATATCTTGTATCATTCAACTATGTTCATTTTTAGCAAACAAAATGATAAATTAATGAAAATTGCTTTCAAAGTGAGTTTAAAATTAAAAACCGTGTTTCTTCACGGGACATCCGACTACATGCGAATGCAACATTGTTCTTTGACTCTGTTCTTTAATCTTTGTCTAGCCAAGACAACGCTAATATGAGCACTAAGTGGGGTAAATATGGAAAAAAATATACGGTAATAAAGATTGGGAGAAAGAGCGTGCTCTTCAAGACTGGATCACAACCAACTGTCAATTTTATTTTTTAATTTGTACACAAGACAAACCAGCTGTATAAAAATGCAAAATGTATTTTTATTTTTTAGACTAAATACGTTCTTCAATGTATAATTTTGCTGGTTATATGTACCGTATTCGTCGGAGGAAAATACGCACCGGTGTTTAATACGCTTTGTCCAATTATTAACAATAAACAAGAACAAAACGTAAATAATACGCTTCGGTGTTTAATACGCGTCATCGCCACGCGACGCGTCAGCGCCTCATTTGCCCTAATTAAGATGGCGGCGACAGAAGCAAGCGAGTATGAAGAACTTCACAAGGAAACACGGTAAAAACAATTATTTCTTTGCGAGAAAAAATATATTTCTTAGCTGACTTTATAGCAGACGTGCTCCTGAGCTTAACGAAATGTTCAAATCAGCTGGATAAAAAAAAAAAGTTTGCCGAATTTTAGGCAGGCGGTTCGGACCGGACGCTTTGTTTCTTTAAATTTAGCTAAATAAACGCTTAAAAAATATATTTCTTAGCTGACTTTATAGAAGACGTGCTCCTGAGCTTAACGAAATGTTCAAATCAGCTGGATAAAAAAAAAAAAGTTTGCCGAATTTTAGGCAGGCGGTTCGGACCGGACGCTTTGTTTCTTTAAATTTAGCTAAATAAACGCTTAAAAAATATATTTCTTACCTGACTTTATAGCAGACAGTCCCCTGAGCTGAACCAAATGTGAAATCAGCTGGATTTAAAAATCCGCGGTGTGGTTTATGAGTTAGGATATCTTGCTAACAGCTACATCCAGAGCAGGGAGCGGGCAGCGACAGAGTCAGTCCGACCAGAGGCGGCTTTTTTCGGACACATGAGCTAGAAACGTCTGGAAGTGGCCCTCTTCCTCTTCGCTCTCTGAGTCTTCTGCTGCTGCCCATAGCGCCCGAAACTGGTACTGCACCATTTTTGCCCAAAATGTAAAACGGCGAATCAGAGCAAAAAATGGGTCTAAAAATATGGGGAAAAAATCCATAATTAATATGCTTCGGTGTTTAATACGCAGGACATTAAAATGAGAAGAAAAAAAACGCGTATTATAGACCGGTAACGGTAATGCCATAATAAATATGTTTATACTGTTTAAAAACAGCCTTTTTTTACACAATGGGATGTGTTGCCAGTTGGGCTTGTTTTGGGCTTTTCTTAAAAGAGTGAGTCACTTGTTTGGGCTTGTTTTTAATGAGTTGACCACTTGTTTCGGTCTGGAGATCTGGCAACCCTGGCAGCAGAGCATGTGACATCAGAGTGTACTGTACAAGACATGTCAGAGTGAACAGACCTTGACCAACAAGAAAATTAAGGTGCAATAACCTCTGTTCAACCCATAGGGCTACCGTAAACACATTTTTAGACCAAATATTGCCGATTTAAACAAATACGCACAAATACATGAAAATTTACACAGAAATAGTGCTATACAACATTTTAAACACATTCTAGGGGGTTTATCAGCTAAAAAAAGTTACATTTCGGTTTAGTTTCACTTTAATATATTTATAATTCATTTTGTAAAAACGAACAGAGCTGAATGATATAAGATATATATGTTGTGACAAATGTGCAAATTTCCAACATCATGTCACAATACCTTTAAGATAAACTGGAGTGCCATCATTGAGTACACAGGTGATAAGAAAAATCTTAAAGGAGACCACATATAGGTCTTTAAAAATTTTATGTTATGTCTGTGTGCTGTCTTGACAATATTAATTCATTTTAATACACAAAATAATTCTTAGATAATTAATTATACCCTTTTTAATTCTCCCATTTTTACTTTCGTTTTTAACGACCGGTTTCTGATACTGAGTTCTGAAGTCCACGCCCTTCATAGATCTGTTTACACCCTCTGCAACAGCCAGTATCTGTAATGTGTTGTTGTTTTAAAATTAGCTCTTTTTTTATTACTCATTTGACTTACTGTTAGTGTTAGCTTAAAGTCCATGACCCACCATTAATATTTATTAGTTTATTTAAAAATAATACAGGAGCGTTTATTTATATTGTAGAGAAATAATGCAAAATGTGTTATTTCATGATTTATAGCAGATTTTAGCAGAAGCTCCGGGAAGATCTGCCCCTCTCCAAATATGGGCATTCACATCACTAAAGATTCCGCCTTGGAGTTACAGGCGGAGTTTTAATAAGCCTTCATCAACTTCCATGACCGCTGCTCTAAGAGAGGAAAAAAAAAGAGAAGCGGTCGCTCACTGATGTCTGTCATATTCTGAGCAGCATCCACGTAGACATACTAGTTTAATTCGCTTGATCGCGACAAATTCATTCATTTCCGCATCGCCTTTTTATTCTCTCCCCTGACCAGACAGGTCGGGAGTAGAAAGGCAGCCGCAGCGCGAGCGCGCGGGCTTCCCCGTGCTCCCCGTGCTCCAGCAACAAGGCTGGGACAGAACCGAGCCCCGGCACGAACTTCAAAGCTGACGCAGCGGAACGGGGAGCCAGGGAGAAGACGGGAGAAGCCGCGCGGCTCGCTCCTCTCTGGGCAGAGGAGAGGAGAGCAGCCAGCAACAGTCGCAGCGGTGTTATATCTTATTAAAAAGGTCTATAAAATAAATAAAAAATAAAAGCAGACCACTGGTCCAGTTGTACACAAAAATGCACCAGGAAATATGCAGTTTTACTCTCACTCTCATAAACCTCCATGGAAACTCACTCCTACCTTCTGCCTTGCTTTCTGGGTGGAGATCAATGTAACAAAAGGCATGACCCTTCGGGACTCTTCGGCCAGGTTTCCGGATTCATTCGGGAGTGGGTTTTTTTTTTTTTTTTTAACCCTCGCCTGGCCCAAATGCAAAAATGAAAATAAAATTCATAAAATACTACAGTAATTCTCCAATATGGTGAATTGTTACTGTCACGGTGGGTGTTGTCCTTTAAGATAACTTACCGAAACCCGTCTGAGCGCGCCGCAATTTGCTGCTCCTTTTAGCATGAGACCACCCGAATCCGAAGCTAATGTTAGCTTGTTCCTCTTCCGGTGTTCGCCAGCTCCGCTCGTTGCACGCGGAGATTTTGGGAGTTATCGCTGTTCCAGTCAAGACAACACAAAGTTCACCAAGTGTCTCCCGTAAATTAATCCATAAGGAAAAGGTCGCCAGAAGAGGGTCCGGTTGCCGCCGGCCCCTACGCCGGGGGTCCGCTCGTTTAATTTTTGCCGGCTGCGCGTTGGGAGCGATCGCAAATACACTAAAAATTGAACTAAAACATAAAAATAACAATTATACTTTATTTATAAAGCCATTTAAAAAAACACAGCTGCAACAAAGTGCTGTACACATGAAATTAAGAACATATAAACAAAAGATGAGATGAAATCATGAAAAACAACAGTCATGTGTTTACAAGCCCAAAACCAGAAAAGTTGGCACGTTGTGCAAATCGCAAATAAAAACAGAATACAATGACTTGCAAATCTTTTTCAACCCATATTCAACTGAATAGAATGCAAAGACAATATATTTAATGTTCGAACGGAGAAACTTTATTTTGTTTTGCAAATAACCATTAACTTAGAATTCAATGGCAGCAACACATTGCAAAAAAGTTGGCACAGGGACATATTTACCACTGTGTTACATCGCCTTTCCTTTTAACAACACTCAGTAAACGTTTGGGAACTGAGGAGACCAATTTTTGAAGCTTTTCAGGTGGAATTCTTCCCCATTCTTGCTTGATGTACAGCTTAAGTTGTTCAACAGTCCGGGGTCTCCGTTGTCGTATTTTACGTTTCATAATGCGCCACACATTTTCAATGGGGGACAGGTCTGGACTGCAGGCAGGCCAGGGGAGGACCCGCACTCTTTTGCTACGAAGCCACGCTGTTGTAACACGTGCAGAATGTGGCTTGGCATTGTCTTGCTGAAATAAGCTGGGGCGTCCATGAAAAAGACGTCGCTTGGATGGCAGCATATGTTGCTCCAAAACCTGTATGTACCTTTCAGCATTAATGGTGCCTTCACAGATGTGTAAGTTACCCATGCCTTGGGCACTAATGCACCCCCATACCATCACAGATGCTGGCTTTTGAACTTTGCGCCTATAACAGTCCTGATGGTTCTTTTCCTCTTTGGTCCGTAAGACACGACGTCCACAGTTTCCAAAGACAATTTGAAATGTGGACTCATCAGACCACAGAACACTTTTCCACTTTGCATCAGTCCATCTCAGATGAGCTCGGGCCCAGCAAAGCCGGCGGCGTTTCTGGATCTTGTTGATGAATGGCTTTTGCTTTGCATAGTAGAGCTTTAACTTGCACTTACAGATGTAGCGACGAACTGTAGTTACTGACAGTGGTTTTCTGAAGTATTCCTGAGCCCATGTGGTGATATCTTTTACACACTGATGTCGGTTTTTGATGCAGTACCGCCTGAGGGATCGAAGGTCACGGGCATTCAATGTTGGTTTTCGGCCTTGCCCCTTACGTGTAGTGATTTCTCCAGATTCTCTGAACCTTTTGATGATATTACGGACCGTAGATGGTGAAATTCCTAAATTCCTTGCAATAGCTCGTTGAGAAAAGTTGTTCTTGAACTGTTCGACAATTTGCCCACGCATTTGTTCACAGAGTGGTGACCCTCGCCCCATCCTTCTATGTGGATGACTGAGCATGTCAAGGAAGCTGCTTTTATACCCAATCATGGCACCCACCTGTTCCCAATTTGCATGTTCACCTGTGGGATATTCCAAATAAGTGTTTGATGAGCATTCCTCAAATTTCTCTGTCTTCTTTGTCACTTGTGCCAGCTTTTTTGAAACATGTTGCAGGCATCAAATTCCAAATGAGCTAATAATTGCAAAAAATAACAAAGTTTACCAGTTCGAACGTTAAGTATGTGGTCTTTGCAGTGTGTTCAATTGAATATAGGTTGAAAAAGATTTGCAAGTCATTGTATTCTGTTTTTATTTGCGATTTCCACAACGTGCCAACTTTTCTGGTTTTGGGCTTGTAATACAGAAGTGGGTTGAGCCTAACCAGGGGTTGCTAGGTGAGGGGCTGGACTCAGGTTTGAGGTGGTTGGCTGCGGTTTGTGACGTCACAAACTGCAGGAAGTGGGAAACGAAGTGTATTTAATCAAAGATAAATAAATCTACTTAGAGTAAATAAACCACTGGGTGCATTTTTTTGGCCTTAGGACTGTTTTTTATTAAGTAAATACCCAAAGTTGAGTAAAAAAAAACATTAAAAAGTGAATTTTGAATATGTGGTCCCCTTTAAATTTCACCCTCCATTATACAGAAAGCCAGTAGGAAGACAAGAGCTAATATGATCTCTAATCCTTCAGTTCTGCTGCAGCTCCATTGTAAATTTGAAAGAAGTTGCTAAAAGTAAGGAGTAATTATTATTATTTTATTATTATTATTATTGAGAGCTTTTAAAGCCGATGCTAATAAATGTTTAAGTAAAAAAAACACACAAAAAAACCCACAGGAAAATCAACTTAGACCATTAACCTGATGCATGCTCAATAATCCAGGATTACTTTGCTTTGTTGAATGTCCAGAGGACCAGACTTAGCTTTTTTAGATTAGACAATTAGGCTAAAATTGAACGCACGTGTCGTGACAAAACCTCCTAGTAAGTAGCACCTTTGCTGTTACCGGTGAACAGCTGTGAATGCGTTGGTTAAACAATAAATAAAAGATCTGATTAAATGTACGCGTCTTGTGTAGGTAGATATTTCACAAACAAAGCCAGAGTGGTGCGACTACCCGTCTCGCTAGCAGAGAATGATCGCTAACGAACGTCGTCTGACTTGGCTAAAAAATAAAAAAAGAATTATATTTAAACTTACCATAAACAGAACAAGTCTCTGTTGTTCATAGTCGAATCTTTTTTTCGGGTTATCGGAAATGACTACAAAACTATTTAGCTAAAAGGAGGCTTGTGTTATTTTCGGGAACACCACAAGGCCCAACTGTCTTACCATCTTGATTCATAGCACCAACGAAGAAGACGGCTTTCTTCTTCTACGGTTTTCTCAGATTGTTTTGTCGCCCTCTAGTGGTGGAATTAGGAAACAACTTACCTGCTCTGTGCACGCTTTTAACAAGGAAATAATTGACACTACATAAAGCTGCAACTTACTAGCAACTGCAAACCAAGTCTCCAATACTTTTTTTTTTTTTCACATTACATTTTCTTACTACTATAATAAAAAAAAACATTGAAGGATACAACAATGAAGTAGAGAGAAGAAGGAAAAAAAAACAAGCAGATGAAATAAAATAAAACAAGTTACCAGGGAAAAAAAAAAGATAAAATACAGTCGTAATAACAGCATACACAATTAGGTATTACTGTATTTATACATTGTGACCATGCTGACAATGTCCTAACAGCCTTACGGTTCACACAGTGTTCAATGTCTTTTATATAAGTTTCAAAATCCTTAAAAAAACACACACAAATCAGCCTTTTCCTTGAGAATTTACATTTATGTATGTAGTACTTAGCAATAATTAAGAGTAAGTTAATAATAAAGACTTCTTTTTCATGTTCAATTGCCATTTGCAAAGAAACCCATGTGTTCATAAAGCAGTTGATAATCTCTACATAGGTGAGTTGTTATGAAATGGGTCAAGTCCTTCCAGAAAATTTTATTAAATGAGCAATACCAAAAGAGATGTGGTACAGTTTCAGGGAGAGAGGTACAGAATGAACATCGTGTATCAATATCTTTTTTATATCTGCTTAAAAAAATAATTTCCAGGGTAAAACTTATGAATAATTTTGAAGGAGATTTCTTTAATTTTATTTATAACAAAAAATGTGTGTGGTAAACTCCAAATTCTTTTCCAGTTAGCATTACTAACTAATTGTTTCCAGTAAGAAATGACATGTGGTTTTGTAGCAATTACACTTTGAAAAAGTAACCGTATAGCTTTGTTGTTTTTACACGAAGAAGAAAAACACAACTTCCCACAGAGGGTGTCACTGAGTTTTGGTAGAAAAACCAATCTTTGATTGGAAGATCCTCTACATAATATTTTTGCACCACCTGGAATGGCTTTTATTACCATATTAAACTCTGCATGTGATACAGTTAGATTATATGTAGAAACAAATTCATTATATGTCATTAAATTATCATCTGGTGTCATCAACTGTTTTACTAAAATTATGTTGTTTTCAAACCATGTTTTCAGAAAAAGACTTATTTTTGACTAAAATATTACAATTGTTCCATATATAGTAGCGTTGAGGTGAAAATGTGTTTTTGTATATCAGAAGCCATGCTAAAGATGGTGTAGTGGTTAGGGCGTTTGACTTGCGTCCTGAAGGACGCGGGTTCGCGTCCCGGCCACTACACACCTTGGGGTGTCTATGAGTGCACACCTAATTCTCCAGCTCCCCGGGCGCCCTCTGGCTGCTCACTGCACCACCTGGGGTGGTTGGGTTAAATGCAGAGACGAATTTCGTCTGTGTATGGGAAACATACGCAGATGACAGACAAACACATTATTATTATTAAAGGAACTTGCTTGTGGAAGTTTGAAAGTTTTAAAGGAATTTTGTTTACCTTATAATTACACAACAATAGAAATTGTATCCCTCCAAATTGATCAAATAAATATTTAGGAATAAAGTTCCACATGGAAGACTCGTTTAAAAAAAAGTTTTTTAACCATTTAATTTCAAGGGCATTATTCAAAGATGTAAAGTCTAAAAAATCAAGACCTCCATTTTTAGAAAAGTCAATAAGAACAGATGTTAGAAAATTAAAAAGTATCTGGTAGGCATGTAACGGTTGTAGTTGGTGTACCGAACCGAAAAGGTACGGAGGTGGACCGAACCGAACGTGCTGTACCGAAACGGTTATTTTTTCACTCATTGAATGTTAATATGTGCGCCGCGGAACAAAATTTCCTGGGCGCGTTTCAGCACGGAGCTATTATCTCGCAGCACGCGCAGCATTAGCCGTTAGCTTCTCGCTGCGGTTTCCTGTTTGTTAACGTTATGGTTTTCTTGTTAAAAGACGAGCGCACAAAGCTGTGTGTGTGGACGTTTTTTCATGAAGACTGGATCTGCAGCAGCAACACGTCTAACGTGAACGCGCTGGAAACTACGTCATCAGAACGTGAACGAGCTGTTACAAAGTACGCTAACCACACAGCTGCATTTAAACAACTTCTACAAAGTGCGCTAACAACACAGCTGCATTTAAACAACTTCATCAGGTAATTTAGATGGGTCCAGATCAATAACACAAACTGTATGAGTTTTTAAAGCTCTGAATCTAAGTCTGAAAGTTTTTAATGCACAGTTGATCCTTGCTATGAGACATCCATCACGTCAACACTTAAGTCAAAAAGTTCAGCTCTTTATGAAAAAACTAAAACTGATGGTCAACAAGTCCTGGAGCTGATTTAAACCCTGCCCTGATGATGAGTGAGATATTCAACCGTTCAAGAGGTATTGTTATTTTATTATAATTATTATTTATAATTTATTATTATTTAAAATTATAATCTTATTAACTTATTTTTTTACCTCTGTGTTTTATTTCCAGTATTTCCAGTTACAGAGGTAGCTGCTCTCCTTCCACTTCAGGGAAATCCACCAGAGATCACCTGCTGCAGCTAAGAAGTGTGTGATGACTGAATTGAACTCTGGAACTGTTCCAGGACCAGTCCCACCAAGAAGAGGTTGTGAGTAATGAGGACAAATACAGCCACACTGGTGCTACTGGACAAAAACTTTATTAGTTAAGATTGTAAACAGTCTGTTGCTGCTTATTGTTCTGGTTCTGACTGTTATTGTATTCATTAAGATTTTTATTATTTTTAATATAATTTATTTATTGTAGAGTGCTGTTTATTTAAAATATCATCCAAATGGGTCACTTTTATTTATTACTACAATACAATACAAACATATTTTTGGCATATTTTCAAAATAAACATTTTGTAAGTCTTTATTTTGTCTTTTTTTTTTTGTACCGAAAATAAACCGAAAATAAACCGAACCGAGCCCTCCTTGTAATTGAACCGAACCGAAATGTGATTTTAGCGTACCGTTACACCCCTAGTATCTGGTCAACCTTTTGGGCATTTTTTTTTCCCAATAGAAAGTGATGATGTAATGTACACCAGCCTAGAAATCCATTCAGCTTTGGAAAAAAGACAGCGGCCTCTTAGCGACAAATCTCTCTGCAACCAGAGATTAAACTTATTTTCTGCCCTTTTAATCATAGGATTAAAGTTGAGAGATTCTCTCACCTGTTGATCTTTCATTATTTGTACTCTTAAATATGTCACCTTTTCCTTCATTTCAATACCATTTACTTGAGCCATATTACAGTTTTTGAGGGGAAATAATTCACATTTTTTAAAATTTAAGAAGAGACCTGAGGCTTTTGAAAATATTTCAATAATTTGGAGAGCTTTTGGAACTTGTAAAATATATATTTTTAAATAGTGCTGTGTCATCAGCTAACTGACTTATAAGAATACTTCCTTCAGCAATAGAAATGCCTTCAATTGTACTTGCTTTTATAAATCAACAGAAAACTTGAGCAACCATGAGAAAGAGGTACACCGATACTGGAAAACCTTGCTTTATTCCACGCTCAAGAGAGAACCTAGTTGTAGTGCCATTATTTAAAACAAGAAACATCTTATCTAAAAATGATGCAGAAAATCTGGTTCATGTATTTGTGACGTCTAGACTGGACTATTGCAATGGATTGAAATCTGGTTGTCCAAATACTTCTTTAAAAAGCCTTCAGTTGATCCAAAATGCTGCTGCCAGAGTCTCATCCCTGCTGCTCGTTACGGCATTAAAGGCAGATGGATTTCCCAATAGGGGAGCCTCATTTCTGCTGCTTTCATTCTACTGCTGCAGTAGCTAACTAGTGCACATGGTGCAAGCAGACTCACGCAGATACAAGAGTATGGCGTCTAAATCATGTCATACAAGAGCCCTTCTCAACTGCTGAGAGCATGACCCAGATCAAGGACAGGAGGGGATTCACAGCAACGCTTTGTGTATCTGTGTGTTTGTATGAGTGTGTGAAATGTGCATCCCATTAAAAAAAACACGCACACTAAAAGCTGTTCCCTTTCGGTCGGTTCACTTCGGTGCAACATATGGGTATGGGGAATTGCGCCCCCGCGCGTTCACCTGTGAAGTTTCTTTCATCACGCCTGTCAAGGCCAATGAGACTTCTGCATGAGCAGGAGGCCCCGCCCTCCTGCTATAAAACATGCAGCACGTCTCATTTCCGTAATCTATTTGCACTTCACCTCACTTCAAACTGATTCAACGCGGGACCCTTATACGTGACTCAACTGTCCGACTGGAGGTGAGCTCGCTCCCTGCCCAGGGCGTCACTAGGCTTTTTTATCCTGCGTACACTTAGTTTAGCTTGCTAACTAAGTTTTTCTCAAGTTTAGCCCAGCTAACGTGTGAGTTGCTGTCGCTGTTTTGATGACCTGTTTAGCCCAGCTAACTGGCCCACGAGTACCTCCCTGTTTAGCCCAGCTAACGAGGAGGTTCTTCGAACAGCACAGTCGAAGAGGAGGATTTTCTGCTTTTTACCTGTTTAGCTGAGCTAACTGGTAATTTTCACGCTACCTCTCTCGGCAGCTAACATGGCACCGGAGAGAAGAAGAAGTCGAAGGCCCCTAGCAAGGCTTGCAGGTCGGGAAGCCCCGGGTCACGTCCATGTCCAAGCACATGTGGATTCTTCCTTTCAGAAGCAGACACCCACGAAGCTTGCCCAGTGTGTCTCGGCATGTTGCACGCTAAGGCGGCACTAGCCAACCTGGAGTCATGTGCGCACTGCAGCCGAATCCGACAACCCTTACCAAAAAGTAGTATATGCAAGTATCCTTAAAGTATACTAATTTTAAACTAAAAAAATAAGAGTATACTTTCAGTTCACTTTTTAGGTACTTATCAAAAGTATACTTAGCCAAGTTTATTTTACACAATACTTGACTTATACTAAAAATAAAGTAAAAGTCTAAGTATACTTAATCTATACTTCTGTTTAAACTTTTGGCCAAGGTAATTTTACACAAAGTATTTTCACACTGGTTTATTTTTAGTACTTCTGTTTTAAACGTTTTGTCAGGTTTTTTGGAACAGCTCGAGCTGTTTTGTTATATTGTTGTATATATATTGTACCATATTTTCCAGTGTATAGGTCGCACCTTTTAATCATTTTTTCATGGCCTGCAAGCTGCGACCTATACTCAGGTGCAACCTATATATGGCTTTTTATAAAATAAGCTGATTTGTAATCATTTATTAACAAAAATTAAACTGAGACACACTCTTACAATAATGTCAGCTAACAAATATATATTTTTTAGGTGTTTATCCTGCTAAAATTATTCATTTATTAAAGAAAAGTTCAGCTCAGACACATATTTGCTATAATTTTTTATCAAACAATTAATTGTTTTTAAGTGTTAATCTTCTTAAAAGCCTTGCTGTGCGCTCCTGTGGAAGAGACATTTGCAGCAGAGCTAAACACGGTCCACTTTTTGACGTAGGTGCGACCTATACTCAGGTGCAACCTATATATGGATTTTTCCCAATTCTTTGGCAATAATTGGATGGTGCGACCTATACTCAGGTGTGACCTATACACCAGAAAATACTGTATATATACTGTAAAGTTATTATTATTATTCAGGGTATTATTATTATCATCATCATTATTATTATTATTCATTATTCAATTTTATTCTGCTCCAGGCATGAGGTGAAACTTTCAGGTACTTGTGAAGTTGTTTGCTTTCTGCCATTTTTCTGTTTGTGGGCTTCGTTACAGCCCACAAACAGAAAAATGTCTCAACCAATCAACGCCACTCTTGCTTATCGGGTAACATGTGAACATGTCCTAACCAATCAACGACACTCTTGTTTATCGGGGGAAGTAGCTTGTGATCATGTCTCAACCAATCAACACCATGTGCGCGCTTCGTTCGAATGTAGCTATTTCCTGTTCCTGTTCAAGAAGAAAGAAGGTCTTGTGTCAGTCTCAGCGCTCGTAAAACTTGCTTTTTATGGGCTCTGTGCACAAGTGTCGTAAATCACTTGCTCATTGACCGGAAAGGTTATTTCCAGCTTCCGGTCTAGCCCCGGTCTCATTGAAAATAGTGCTGTCTGAATGTTTACAAGAGCTGCCCAAGACAATGTTCATCTTATCGTTGATTCCTGGTCCTCTGCTCCGACAAGCAAACGTAACAAGGGATTTAAATTGCATGTCTCAAGTTTTCTGCACAACTATGAGGGTAAGTAACGTTAGTTTGATCGCGTTGTGTTGTTGCTACCTGTTAGCGGCTAACGTTAGCCTATTAGCAACGCGATCTTTTTTTTGTGTACTCACGTTATAGAAACAGATTTTCCACACTTAAACAAAATGGCTCATATTTTGTGATCATTCTACATACATGCTGCTCTTCTCAGTTTCATGCAAAAATCAGGACACAGCTGTGAAGCTGTTGTCAGGACTCTGTGTCAGGTCCATGAAGAAAGCAGAAAAACCTCACCATAGGGTGAAGCTAGGATTGTTCAGATGACAGTTTTAAGATTACTGGTTCAGTAACCCCACGTTCCTGTTGTTAATGGGGATTTAGCTAAGATGGTAATTAAATATTAAATTGGCTACACTTTAAGAAGATGTAAACAGTTGAGTTTGGCCTTGCTAGTCTCCAGTGGGTTATTTGCTGCATGCATTGTTCTTCTTTTATGGTTGTTACTTTTAACCCAGTGTTAATTTGGTAATTCATGCATATTATTGTAGTTTTACTTTAATCTAAAGAAAACACTCACAGCCCTTCTTCTTCTTCTGAAGGCTAGAAGTTACTCTCTGATTTAAGGGGGGTGAACATTTGTGCTCAAAACAGTTTTCAGTTTATTAAAAAATAGACTGTGTGCACCCTCATGTTATGTTTAACTTGTCTTCTAGTTTCCTGGAGGAATGCATCGGAGGACTGGGCAGCAGAGCAGAGGAGTGGAGCGAGGATGTTAGTGTGAGTCAATCTAGTACATTCAGCTACATACTGTATTTACATTCTTGGTCTAATTATTTTGACCTAGTGTGTTTTTATGCAGCTCTCAGAAACTAAAGTCTTCACTCCCTCATGTGCACCTGCTGCTGAGAACCATATCACACCTGGGCAAAGGTAATGTTTTCTCCATAGAGGCTTGATTTTACTTCATTTTTTATTGATTTTACCTATTTAACTTGTCATTTTATTGTATATTAAATTGAGTTTTTAGTTCACTGTGTGTTAGTGTACTGACATGTAAATACTGTACACACTAATCTAGGTTCTGCAGGCTGTGCTGCACAAGATTCATATATCTCGCCTCTTTGCTGCAGAAGCCTGGTGTTGGAGGAGGAGAACCACCTTCCTCCACTTCCACACAGAGTCTGGTCTTCACCAACTCCCACCATAACCAGCAGCCGCCCCCGAGCTGCAGCACAAGATTTTGATGGCCGCTACAGTGACACACAAGTTATCCTGGACTGTACAGAACTACGGTGTCAAACACCTTCATCCCTGCTCCTCCAGAGTAAAGTCTGCTCTTTGGTCAGGAAATGCAGATATGAAGTTTGACAGAAAAGCTGATGGCACAGTCTTGAAGAAAAACAAAATGCTGTCATTTACGTATATTGACATTGTCTTACATTTGTAAGTAGATATTCTTGATGGAAACATGTTGTACTGTTTTCTCTGGAGGTAAATAAAAATAAATGTCACATTTTTGTAAGTGCAGTACCTAAACATTTTATTGACCACTGTATTTTGGTATGTGGATATCTTTTAAATTAATTATATGTGAGAATGTTAACCTATTGTACCTATGTAAGTTTTTTGAGAGGTCCAACTTTGAAAAACCTTGTTTGATAGTGTCAAAAACAGGGTAAAGTTAAACAAACATATTAACAATCAAATGCCTTAAATGAAAATTACAGATATATTATCCATTCAATTGGATATTTTTTTAAATTATTGTTAGTCTTGTTTTACAGCCACAGTAACAACAACACAATATCCTCTGTATTTCAATATTTGAAAACTTTAATTGTGAAATAGAAGGTCAAGATTTTACAGGTAAGAAATCATATGCTAAAAACCTTTAAAATAAAACTTATTGATTTATGGAATCTGCTACCAAGTAGGTAAACAGATTAATGAGGGCTGAAAATTTTACAAAAAAAATCTTGTAATTGCTTTGACTGATAAGCACCAGCAGCAGCCACTCCAGAACCAGGCCAGCCTGTGCTGATGTGTTGGGGCGCAGACGACGCTGAAGAAGGGCTGCTTGTTGAGATGGACGTGGCAGAGGCAAGGAGGGGCCGGAGTGTCTCTGAACCAGCTGGCTCAGCACAAGGCTCTGGCTGCAGGCCAATCACCTGCAAACACACACAATAATTAAATCTATATCACGCACATACATTCAAACAAGACTGCACAGATACTAATGAACTTATGGCTGAACTGTGACGACAGAGAGGTGGTGTTAAATTCAGAAACCTTCATGTCCCCGCTGGAGGAGAATGGTGGAGGTACAGGTGCTCCCAAACCTGGCAGTCTTCCAATGGAGGTGTTGCTTCCTAGGGTGCTAACAGGAGGAGCAGTCCAGGAGTGAAGACTTTAGTTTCTGAGAGCTGCATAAAAACACACGAGGTCAAAATAATTAGACCAAGAATGTAAACATGTAGCTGAATGTACTAGATTGACTCACACTGACATCCTCGCTCCACTCCTCTGCTCTGCTGCCCAGTCCTCCGATGTATTCCTCCAGGAAACTAGAAGACAAGTTAAACATAACATGAGGGTGCACACAGTCTATTTTTTAATAAATGAAAACTGTTTTGAGCACAAATGTTCACCCCCCTTAAATCAGAGAGTAACTTCTAGCCTTCAGAAGAAGAAGAAGGGCTGTGAGTGTGTTCTTTAGATTAAAGTAAAACTACAATAATATGCATGAATTACCAAATTAACACTGGGTTAAAAGTAACAACCATAAAAGAAGAACAATGCATGCAGCAAATAACCCACTGGAGACTAGCAAGGCCAAACTCAACTGTTTACATCTTCTTAAAGTGTAGCCAATTTATTAATTACCATCTTAGCTAAATCCCCATTAACAACAGGAACGTGGGGTTACTGAACCAGTAATCTTAAAACTGTCATCTGAACAATCCTAGCTTCACCCTATGGTGAGGTTTTTCTGCTTTCTTCATGGACCTGACACAGAGTCCTGACAACAGCTTCACAGCTGTGTCCTGATTTTTGCATGAAACTGAGAAGAGCAGCATGTATGTAGAATGATCACAAAATATGAGCCATTTTGTTTAAGTGTGGAAAATCTGTTTCTATAACGTGAGTACACAAAAAAAAGATCGCGTTGCTAATAGGCTAACGTTAGCCGCTAACAGGTAGCAACAACACAACGCGATCAAACTAACGTTACTTACCCTCGTAGTTGTGCAGAAAACTTGAGACATGCAATTTAAATCCCTTGTTACGTTTGCTTGTCGGAGCAGAGGACCAGGAATCAACGATAAGATGAACATTGTCTTGGGCAGCTCTTGTAAACATTCAGACAGCACTATTTTCAATGAGACCGGGGCTAGACCGGAAGCTGGAAATAACCTTTCCGGTCAATGCGCAAGTGATTTACGGCACTTGTGCACAGAGCCTATTAGACGTCGACTGGTCTAGACGACGACTGGACATTCAGTTGGAAGTTGAAGGTAATCGGTTCTGTTTTGTTTATTTGCTAGATGTTTTAGCTTTGTTCAGTTGAATTAAACAAAACCTGTTGTTGCTAAAAGCTAAGCTAACAGCTAACGAGCTAAAACGGGTGTGTTACGTTGCTGAGGCAGATAATTTGAGGCAAGTAAAACACTGCATTTTAGGCTATTCTAGCGTTTAAATAAGCCATATACTGTATATACTACGAGTTTTTTTTTGGCTTGCTTCAAGTTCCTAGATGGTTTTTCAAAGAGACAAGGCCCCGCATCCTCGCGCTGTTTGCGTCGCATATCCGTTAACGCACATGCGCTCACTAGCCAGCAGAACAATGACCGCAGCTAGGCTGAAATACTAATTTACTTTAAATAAATAAAATAAATAAAATAAATGTCACATTTTTGTCATCTGTGTATGTTTCCCATACTTGACAGACGAAATTGGTCTCTGCATTTAACCCAACCACCACCAGGTGGTGCAATGGGCAGCCGTGGTCAGCGCCCGGGGAGCTGGGGAAAATAGATGTGCACTCATAGACACCCCAAGGTGTGCCGTGGCCGGGGTTCGAACCTGGGTCCTTCGGATCCCAAGTCCGATTCCCTAGCCACTACACCATCTTGGCCCCGTATTTCGGCAACATTACTGTTTTTGTAGCTGCTTCAGGCAGAAAACAAGAGGCTTGAGAATCATTTACTTTCTGAGAGTTTCATTAAAGTAGATTAACATGAGATATTTTACTAACAGACACACAGGCAGGCAGTGCTGGGCAGCGCTAATCCAAAAATTAGTTCTGCTATTTCTAAAGCACTTATTGATTTATTTAGGTCCGCAATTTCAAAAGCACTTATGTATTACCAATGCTAGCGGACGCTAATGCTAACACGCTAACCGCCATTTTGAACAGGGGAAATGGCGAAATACTTTTTTAAATCCAGCAGATTTGACCATTTGAACCGGTTAAGCTCAGAAAAACCTTGTGCTATAAAGTCAGCTAAGAAATATATTTTTTCTCAGCAAAGAAATAATTGTTTTTACCGTGTTTTCATGGAAAGTCCTTATCTTCTGTGGCCGTCGCGGCCGCCATTTTGAAGAGGGCAAATGGCGAAATACTTTTTAAAATCCAGACGCGTCGCGTAGGCCGCTGAGAAACATCCATAAGTTCACCCTCCATGTTAAAAACTCTTCGTCTGACTCTTCGAAAACAAGCAATAAGGCTGCAGAGTAACACACTGGCTGCTAACTGAGAGCGCTCGCTCTAGCAAAGAGACTGAGGGGACGCTTTTTTGTCACGGACCACATCCGGCGCTGACAGGATATGGTCTGTTAGCAGTCGTCCGGGCCCGTAAATAAGTTTTTTTGTTTTTACTGATAGATAATTAGTTATTGACGGTATTGCATTTTAAATAAAAATAGCGCAAATCCGCTTATGAATTATAAAAGTTAGTCAAACCGTTGTAACGCTGAATAATTGTTTAGGTCCGCTGTAAGCGGATTAGCGCATTAGCGCTCTCTAGCGGTCTGGCGCCCAGCTTTGCAGGCAGGCTAATATGAGTGCCAGACTTTGGTGGTGGTGGTGGTGCTAAACAGTTCATAGTAACACAGCAGAGGTGTTTGTCCCTGGTTGATGTGAATCTTTAGGTTTGAATCCTCTTTATTTGTCTCTAAGTTGATGGAAGCATCAAAGTGATGCATGTAGAACAGAAACTAAAGGTTCTCACATGTTCTCCGTCTCCAAGAGCAGCTGCACAACCTGAACATGTGCAGCTGCTCTGGTCCCAGTCCTTTGTTGCAAGTCTCAAGAGTTCAAAGTAATGGAAATTACTTAAGAATAAAAATAACAAAATCAATTGCATTACTGTATGAAGTAAAATAGTTTTTGAATGACAAAGTTTTGAATATATTGTATAATGTAATGATTGTTCCATATTTAATCTGTTGTATTGAAGTTTGGGGAAAAGCATGTAAAACTATTACAAACCCTGTTTTTATTTTATAAAAAAGAGCTATAAGAATTATTAGTAGGAAGTGCTATGGTCACCCAACAAATATTTCATCAGTTTAAATTATTAAAATTTTATGATTTGGTTGAACATAGTATTTTACAAGTCATGTATAAAACTAAAAAAAAATTACCCCCCAAATATTCAATTAAAATTTGTTTAAAGTTATTAAACCCTGAAGGGAATGTAAATGTTTGTAAAACCTCCATTTAGGACTANTTTTTTTATTTTTTATTTTTATAAATGAATACATGTACAGTACTGGACAGTCACCAAGCACTTAGCCTATCCTAACACAGTTTTTAAAGATGAAGGAATAAGTTGAATTGTCTCCCTTTCACATAAAGGGAGCAAGCTCCCTATGGAGCCTGCAGGGAGGAGGGAGACAATTCAACTGACTCCTTCATCTTTAAAAACTGTGTTAGGATAGGCTAAGTGCTTGGTGACTGTACAGTACTGTACATTTATCTATTTATTAAAAATATACAGTATATACAGTATTTTTATTTTTTATTGTTTTTTATTTATAAATAGATAAATGTACAGTACTGTACAGTCACCAAGCACTTAGCCTATCCTAACACAGTTAAGGAGTCAGTTGAATTGTGTCCCTCCTCCCTGCAGGCTCCATTCCCATAAAGGGAGCTAGCTCCCTTTATGTGAAAGGGAGACAATTCAACTCACTCCTTCATCTTTAAAAACTGTGTTAGGATAGGCTAAGTGCTTGGTGACTGTACAGTACTGTACATGTATTCATTTATTAAAAAAAAATTTTTTTTTTTTTTTTTTTTTTATGAGATGCATGCTCGTAAGTCCGGGACCTCATAAGTAAGAGCGCTCGTAAGTCAGGGACTACCTGTATATGCTCGAGAAATAGTCTCTGTAACCCAGTGGGAGAGGCGTTGTTTAGACAGAGCTTTACCAGCAACAGGGTTAGCAAAACAAATGAACAGCTGGTTGGTTTTGCGCCAGCTTTTTGTCCTTTCCATGTACATGCGTAATGCACGTACTAGGCAGCAGTGTTGTTTTCGTTGACGTGACGATGACGTAAATTTTTCGTCAACACCCCCTTTTTTCACGACAATAATGAGACGGTAACTAAATAAACATTGCTCTTTAATGATTAAAACATGACGAAATGTGTGTGAGTTTTCGTTGACGAGACTGAACGAAAATGTTAGTCGGTGGTCCGTCAATAATTTATATTTCTGCCCATAATTATATTCTGTGTCGGAAAGTCAGCTGTTTGGTCACGCCCACCACCGCTGTGCTGAATGCGCCACGGCCACGCGCCGCGTGCTCACCTGTGACTTCCTTTTCAAGCTGGACCATGGATGGAAGATGCTGCACGTTGCACGAAGGGGCTCGGTGCGTGGCCGCAAGCCCAGAAAGGATTTATGGACTTATTTTGTATTTAACCCAACTGAGAGAAGAACCGAATGTGTCGTGGTCGAGGGAGACGGAGGTAATGTGGATTAAAACTTGGTGGAAAAAACACCACGAATCTGAAGCGGCACCTGAAGGCTAACCACCCTGATATTTTTTCAAAGGTAAGTTTACAACTACTACTATTTTTGTAATATTCATACAATGTTACTTGACAAATCAAACGGGTTGTGACACAATTCACAACTCCTGTTTCGTGTAAACTTAATGTTTTTTATTTTTTTTAATTTTTTTATATAAATCCTGTCCTTGTTTGTGCACGTGCATGCTAACTTTGTGTTATTAGCTTGTTTGTGCTAATCTAACGTTGGCTACTGTTATGTGTAAAACATGCAGGGATGTGTGGCTGAAAGGCTTTGTTTAAGTGACTGAATATCAATGGAGCCAATCCTGTTTGTCTGTTAGCAAAATATCACATTAACTATTGGACCAATTCGTATGAGACTTTCAGAATGTTATCAATGTTGTTGTTTTTTAATCCTGTCCTTGTTTGCGCACGTGGATGCTAACTTTGTGCTATTAGCTTGTTTGTGCTAATCTAACATCGGTTACTGTTACGTGTAAAAACATGCAGGGATGCTAAAACATGCAGGGATATGTGGCTGAAAGGCTGTGTTTGAGTGACTGAATATCAAACCTGCTGCCTGCCTGTTCTAACTGAGTTAACTTAACAAAGAGTTTGTCTGTTAGCAAAATATCACATTAACTACTGGACCAATTCGTATGAGACTTTCAGAATGTTAT
>JBBPBX010063212.1:0-20596 GCA_038048925.1 Garcialebias charrua | reverse complement strand
CATAGTAACCAAATACATGAAACTAACGACTCGCCGTCGAATGGTCGACACAAAACGCACAATAAAATCATCCGGCCACGTTAATTTGGCTTGAAACAGCGGGGTTCTCTACGGATTTATCCATTAGTAACCCAGCACTACCGGCAGACACAGCGTTAGCGTCTATAGGTAGTCAACAGATTTAATGAAAAGTAACTAAAATACATAAAAATAACGACTCGCCGTCGAATGGTCGACACAAAACGCACAATAAAATCATCCGGCCACGTTAATTTGGCTTGAAACAGCGGGGTTCTCTACGGATTTATCCATTAGTAACCCAGCACTACCGGCAGACACAGCGTTAGCGTCTATAGGTAGTCAACAGATTTAATGAAAAGTAACTAAAATACATAAAAATAACGACTCACCGTCAAATGGTCGACACAAAACCCTCAATAAACTCCTCCGGCCACGTTAATTTGGCTTGAAACAGCGGGGTTGTCTGCGGATTTATCCAAGTACCCAGCACAACCAGCTAGCCACAGAACTAGCCCTCGAGTTCACGACTGACCCGGAAGATGTCAAGATGGAATAGTCCATTTTTAGTAGGGGGATAAAGAAATCGACCGTTTTTTTAATTGCGTATTTAATGATCGTTTTCATCGTAACTATAATTATTTTTATGTTAAATGTACATTAACAAGCAGGATCAATGTTAGTGATGTAGGTGACTGCACGGGGCGAGGCGGGGCCGGGGCCACTGCTGAAATGGGACCCCCAGGCATTTACCTACATGGTAGAGCCGAGTCTGTTCTCAGCTCTGCCCCCCTCACCCTCACACCCTTTCCTCCTCTCTGCTGTTTACGGTGGGGAAAAAGGTAAAACAAGCAGCATAAGAGCTTGTAAATAAGTTTATTGGTTTTTACTGATAGATAATTAGTTATTAGCGGTACTGCATTTTAAATAAAAATAGCACAAATCCTCTTATGAATTATAAAAGTTAGTCAATTCACAAAAACGCTGACAAAAAGTTTAGGTCCATTGTAAGAGGATTAGCGCTTAACGCTACCTAGCGTTCATACGCCCACCACTGGTGACACAAATCTGGGGTGCTGGAGAAATTGTGGACCTTTGAATGCCGATCATGCACACATATATTGGAACTGTTCTAAAATTGTTCAATTTTGGAAAAATGTACATGAAATGCTAAATAAGATTTTGGGATATGATATTCCCTTGAGTAGGGGGGTACTATATCTGTGTAATTTTCACAGTACCAATATAAGGGGAAAGGACAAGTATCTGATTAACCCTCTGGGGTCTAAGCCCGCAAAGATGCGGGTTGGACGTTATGTCTATAAATAGCCTCTTTAAACAAAGCACAGATGCATGTGAAGTGTTGCATTCAAGTCTGTTGGACAGCAGAGACTCCAATCTTTATAAAGTAGTGTTTTTATATTGATTTTGTTGTGTATTTCCTTCAAAATACAACCAGAAATGTGACAGATAATTTCTGTTCGAGTATTGCGCCCCTGTGCGAGCAATCAGTTGATTTTTTATTACAAAAAGTCAATGAATTCAAAACGAAAATCAAATTTAGGAGTTTCCCTGAACACACCACATTGTGAAGCAACCAATCAGAACCGTTTTTTCCTCCATGTTCCTCCATGTTGTGTTCTGCTCACAGAAACACAGCAGCAGTAGTTTTGGTGAAGAAGGTGGGTGGGGGGAAGGATTTCAGACATCATGATTTTAGGTAAGACTGACTGTTTTATTTGGTTTTTATTTGGTTTTTATGATTATTTAGTGTGTCTGCAGAGTTTTGTAGTCGTTTTTGGTCTGTTTTTCAGAATGAAAGGGAAAAAAACACAGAGAATTTGTGATGAAGATACTGTTTTCACACAATAGTCAGTGTAAATACTGGTAAAAACACGCATGGAAATTGCCCACTTTATGATGTGAAAATATGTATACTAATTCGTTTTTTACTAAGTTTGTATACAAGTTCTTAAAATATACCAATGAAATTTTCATTTTAGGCTGTCAAAATGGTTCATTAAATATTTTTGTGAGTTTCATAGTAAACATATCAATATTTTACTAACACGGATTTCATTTTTTATGTTATTTTTTGCTCCAATGTGCTCATGCATTTTGTCAAAATGAAACAAAGACTGTAAAATCATGAAGATGAGGTTGTCCTAAAAACAACAATACCAAACAAGGCCAGATAAATAGTTTTTATGATGGAAATATAAGGGTAAATACAAATTTATACCAAAACGGACATTTAGACCTTAGACCCCAGAGGGTTAAGATAATGTTAATAGCCTGCAAGAAAGCTATTACGAGGAATTGGGGAAAGACTGACACCCCGAGCCAAGAACAATGGACTGGCATAATAGAAGAAATCTACATTATGGAGAAACTGACGCATCGATTGAGACTTCAGTAGACACAAATGGACAAAAAATGGAAGAAATTGACAATATTTAAAGGCGAGAGATAGTGAGATAGTGAGAATAATCTACCTATACCAGATAAGTCAAAAGTTGATTAGAATAACGACACCCAAGCAAAAGTTCTGTGTACAGTGATGTTCAGTGTGTAATGTTCATGTATGTAAAAAAAAATGTGAAAAATTCCAATAAACAAAAAATATCAAAAATATGTATATATATATATATATATATATATATATATATATATATTGGAAAGTATTAATTACCCTGTTCATAGTGGAGAAATCTCTCTCACAGTTTACACTGCTAACTGGGATTGTCAGGGCAATGGAAGCCAGCAGGCTCAAAGTTGGGTAGAGGACACCAAACTTTGAGGACAACAGAGAGAGTATGGTCAACTGTGTCTTGCTCTGAAAAAGTTCAAAATAATATCAACATACAGTAGTAGAGTCACAACATGATGTAACATGAAAATGTCCCATTTTAGTCAGTTACCTTAAATGGACCTGAGAATACTTGCTCCTTGAAAGAAGCCCACTCTTTCAAGACTGTGAAATAGTCAACATGTGAGGAAAACTTCTCCACCAGTATTCTCAGTTTTCTGTGTGCAGTTTCCTCAGGGAGTGAAGCTGCTTGGTGGCCAAGGATTCCGAATGCAGCCACAACTTCAATCTCACTGAAACACCTCTCAAGATAGGCAATGAGGCTGTCCAAATAAGGACGCATGACCTGATCATACATGTGAAAAATGTCAGTGAATTTTGAGTATAAATAACACTGTGCAACAACTTAAACTGAAGTATCTAAATAGTCAGCCAAGGGCCATATACTTATTAAAATTATACCTGAGATTGAAATATTTCCCAGTACTGTGGTCTGCTTTTTACATCATCCCCTCTTCTTCCTCGCTCGTGTTCAGATGAGATGCAGAATGCCCCCAGTCCTGAAGGGTCTTCGAGATTTTGGTTTAGCTTACTTAAATGTGAGCCAAGTTGATGTCCAGCAGAATAATGTATGCCCTTTATTAAGGCCAGGGTGACAGAGACCTGGAAAAATAAACCAAGAGTGAAATGTAAAATTATTCATGTGAAGGGAGTAATTGTTGTGATATCTTATTTTTCTGCTAAATAAACATGGTTAGTGGTTAAAAAGAGTTATTTAGATTACCTGCTTTTTGACTGCCAAGAACAGGACATCTTCTGTTTGAAAGAGTTTCGAGAGGCGTGCCAGGTGAGGAAGCACATCAGCTTGCAGGTGAAGGGCAGCAATGAAGCGATAGGTGGCAAGAAATTAATACAGTCCCTTAGCAGAAGGACATTTTCGGGTCTCTACTTCTTCTGCCAGGACACCCAGCACGACAGTGATGTTTACAAGCAAGTTTTTACTGCCTCATGTTGGGAGAGCCATCGTGTATCCTTGACTCGCTAGTCAATTACAGATAAAACAACAGAGCTGCTATAGTACAAATAATATTCAGTAAATACAAGTAAATTTTTCACGTATTGACATTTAATTTTAATTTATTTACCTTCACTTTTAGCTCACACACACCGAGAACTGTTGCTGCAGCTTTCAGAAAAGCTGAGCGGTTTGCACTGTTCCTAAAGAACAGGTGCAACTGTTCCAAGTGGTCTCTGAATGTAGCCATGTAAGGCACCTCTTCAGATGCATCCTTACAGGCTAGAGATAGCCTATGTGCAGCACAGTGGACACTAAGGAGCCATGGCCATTCATATGTTAGTTGTTTTGAAACTCCATTTTTTCCTATTAAAAACATTTATTAATTAAAACATACATGTATATTCAAAGCAATTTAATTATGTACAAAACAAAACACAATACCTGTCATTACAGCAGCACCATCAGTACCAAGGCCAAAGATGGAGTTTGTAGGGATGCCTTTTGTGTGAATTATGTTCTTTATTGCCCCCACTATTGAATCTGCTTTCCGGTCAGTGAGGCAAATCAGATTCAGGCATTGGCAAAGGATCTTCCCCTCATTGTCCAAGTATCTAATAATATAATATTTTTTTTACATTTAATTAACTGCAATTTGTCATTTTATTGATCCATTAAATGTTACACATGAAGTAGACCTACCTCACATGAATGTCAAGCTGTCTGCACACAGAGACATCTGTGCTCTCGTCAATCTCCAAGCCTATAGCTTTAGACTGAGAAATATTGCCCAATACTGTATTGGCTTTTCCATCACAGAGGTCTGTATTTCCAGTATTTCATCAATTATTCGGTGTGACCTGCAGTTGGTGCTTTTGCCAATCTAAAAAAAAAGGTAACTAGTCAAAATTGCTTGACAATTAAATAGTTTTAATGTTTTAAATATAAATTTCATATTAAATAATAAAAAAATGCTTACATTGAGCTTATGAAAATAGTTGCAGCCCAAAAGATTTGCTAGTTCGAGCAGGGCTGGATAGTTGTTGTGGAAGGCTATTTTGTGCTCTATCAGCCAATACAAGCACTTGAATGCCCCCACCACAGCCTCATGCTCCAAGACAACTGTGGGCTCAGATGATGCCAGGACAGTGTTGCCTGAAATAACAAGCATCATTAGTCTAACAATGTTACATCAGGTCCTCTGGATGGATTTTTCTATGTTGAAATGTTTCATCTTTTATCCAAAGATCTTTAATCCATCTTTCAACAAGAAGAATCTGTCCAGAGGACCTGACTTAAACTTGTTAGATATCTACCTGGATTATTGAGCATGAATCTGGACAAGCATCATCAGAATTCAAGAGCCAAATATGTTAATAATAAATTAAATCAAAATAAAATAAACTAATTTACCTGTTGTCAAATTTAAATGGCGCTGACAGGCATTTTTTATGATGTTCAGATGCCATGTGACAGTCTAGTCTGTCTTTTCTGTAGGACTGGCAGGGAAGCTCTACAAATGGCCTGGAATGGCTTCCTCTCACAACTGCCTGTTTGCTGTCTGGATATTCGACAAAACATTCCTACAACAAGAAATAGAAATATCCTATCATTCCATTATGTGCTGAATTTTGTCCATCATCCATCCAGTTTCACCGGCTCGTTTCCGGTGAGAGTTGGACTCCACCAAGGTTGCCCTTTGTCACAATTCTGTTCATAACTTTTATGGACAGAATTTCTAGGCGCAGCCAAGGTGTTGAGGGGATCCGTTTTGGTGGCCTTAGAATCACTTCTCTGTTTTTTGCAGATGATGTGGTCCTATTGGCTTCATCAGGTCGTGATCTACAGCTTTCACTGGAGCGGTTTGCAGCCGAGTGTGATGCGGCCGGGATGAGGATCAGTTCCTCCAAATCCGAGGCCATGGTCTTGAGCCGGAAAAGGGTAGCGTGCCCTCTCCGGGTCGGGGAGGAGGTCCTGCCCCAAGTGGAGGAGTTTAAGTATCTCGGGGTCTTGTTCACGAATGAGGGAAAACTGGAGCGTGAGATTGATAGGCGGATAGGTGCAGTGCATGGGCGTAGCCAGGGGGGGTTCGCCCGGTTCGAACGAACCGCCCACTTTGCCTATGAAGTCCCGTCTACAACTCCCACGAGACTGTGAGGGGAAGACAACGTTCACTCTGTCCTGGCTTGGAAGGCAACACGGTGGATTCAAACGGTAAAATTACATTGTGGTTTTTGATTCAACTGTTCATTTGTGTATTTTAAGTAGTACTGTTTGATGTTAGAGAGATTAGAAGTGGGTCACGTTTTTATAAGATATGGATAATGCTAAAACATGCTAAAGCTAAGCTAAGTAGCAACGATTTTCGCCACGTTTTTTTTCCTTGTTTTTGGCTATTTCCGCCATGTTGGGAACAGTAATTTATCTGAAATTAGTACCAGTACGGCCCCATTCTATCCCTAAAGCTAAGTTTACAGTGATAGGACAGATAGTTACTCACAGGAAGCCTGAAACTGAGCGTCCATGTTTTTCTAAACAAAAGCTACAGGCCTCAGGCCTAGTTTGGACAGGATACAAACAATAACTTAGCAGTGTTGAATATACTGTAATATAGCCTATTTGGTGAAAAATAAATGTTTGGATAAATTTTCAAAAGAACAAACATTCAGAAAAACTGTTTTTGTACGTAAGACAAGTAAAAAAAACGTTTTCAAATAGAAACCCAAAATGTCTTAGCAGATCTTACTAAATTGTTTACTACATACTTAATATTATGTTAAACTGTTTTTCAGGTTTCTGTGCTGGATACCAACATGGGTAGGTGCAAGCAGAAGGACAGAGAGGAAAAGAGCAGCGCTTCAATGTACAACTTTGTTTCAAAGAAACAGAGTTCCAGGTAAAATAAATAAATAAAACAGATCTTCTTGTAAAATAGATTTTGTCAATAATATGTCTTAGAATGATTTCAGGAACAAATGTTTTCTTATTTAGAATGTATTTCTGTAAATTCTTTTAGCTAAATATTAAATCTTTTGATATGATTATTTAAATGCTAAAAGTGTCTAAAAAATATTCTAAAATCTCTTATTCACGTGTCATATCTTAGATGAAGACCGTGCAAGTTTGGTGTGTACCAGTGCTTCGAATGATGAAGATGGCTGCCCCTGAAGTAAGTTATTTTGAAGTTAAGCACCTGAGAAGCCCATTTTAGAAATTGAATGTTACAACATTACTATACAGAACATTTTGTTTTAATAATTGTTCTGCTAGGTACGGCAGAGTGCCTGGGTCACAGAGGCCGAACACCCCTGCAGGTTCCATTAAAGAGTGTGACCGAGACCTTTACCCCAACTTGCACGTCCTACTTCAACTGGCCTACACACTGCCTGTGACCTGCGAATGTGAGCGCAGTGCCCTTCGTCGCTTGAACAGCTACATGCGGGCATCAATGACGAAGGAGCGTCTCTCACTGGCACTACTTCACATTCACTACAGCAAACACATTGACCTTGAGAGCGTTGTTGATGTGTTTGCAAACAAACACTCGAGGAGGATGGAGCTGGACTCACTTGTCTATCCAGAGACATAAGATGTTGGACAGAACTGTCTTATGCAATGTAAATAAAGGTTTTGCAAAACTACATTTGTCTTGAGAAATTTTAATGTTACTCTAGGGGTCTGCAACCTTTTCGATACAAAGAGCCATTTCTGCTCCTTTATTCACTAAATTAAACGTGTCCGGAGCCACAACACCTGCTGCAACTGGGATTCTCAACTGGTGGCCCACGGACCACTTTAAGTTTGTTAGAGGACATTTTTCTGGCCAGCAGGAATGATTTATAAAACTAAAAATGTCTAATGATTTTTTAACATTTACTGATATTTTTACATTTTAAGATAAAATAAAAGACAAGATTCTTGTAAAGAAGGAAAAATTAATATAGTTTTGCCCAGTTTCTAAAAACTAAAACAAACAATGCAGGCCTATGTGATTTTTTTTTTTTTACTAGAAAAATTAAGTATCCTACTTAAAAGAAATAAAGCATAAAGTGAAAGTATGTTAACTCCTTGTAATGTAGGAAAACTGCTAAAACTAACCCTTCCAGTTATAAGAACCAATAAAATTCAGTTTTGGTCAAAGCTTGAAAGAGCTGCTGCAGAGGGACCCTGAGCTGCAGGTTGCAGACCCCTGGTCAATTGTTTTTGTGTACATGTGAATTGTATTGTTGTATTTTTCAATTTATTAATTTCATTCATAAAAAAACAATGTCTAACCACAAAGCAAAGTAAAAAGATTATTTATTTTTGCAATTGAAGTTATATTATTTGTTGTGGGGTTAGTTTGCATTTATGTTAAGGAGTGGTACTGTGCCTTTAAGAGGATGACGTCATTCGTTCTTCTTCGGTGGTATTTTTTTTCTGTGTATGTTCGGGTGGGACTCGGAGTACCGTGTCTCTGGGATGAGTTCTGAATAGAAGACTGGACACACATCCCCTCTCAGTGTGTTGCTCTTTCTCCACTAACAAAAACCACCTATTTGGTAAGATTTACCTCACACAGCATTGTTTTAACTAGCTAGCTAATTAGCTTGTTTACACGTTTGAAGTAACGTGTACCACCGCCAATGAACCAATCAGAGGTCCATTTTTTCTTCAAACGAACCGCCCCTCATAAAATCCTGGCTACGCCACTGCAGTGTCTGCAGTGAAGCGGGCGCTGTACTGGTCTGTCGTGGTGAAGAGAGAGCTGAGTCAAAAGGCAAAGCTCTCAATTTACCGATCGATCTACGTTCCCACCCTCATCTATGGTCATGAGCTTTGGGTTGTGACCGAAAGAACGAGATCTCGGATACAAGCGGCTGAAATTAGTTTTCTCTGCAGGGTGTCTGGACTCTCCCTTAGAGATAGGGTGAGAAGCTTGGTCATCCGGGAGGGACTCAGAGTAGAGCCACTGCTTCTCCACATTGAGAGGAGCCAGTTGAGGTGGCTCGGGCATCTGGTTAGGATGCTTCCTGGACACCTCCCTGGTGAGGTGTTCCGGGCATGTCCCACCGGGAAGAGACCCAGAGGAAGACCCAGGACATGCTGGAGGGACTATGTTTCTCGGCTGGCCTGGGAACACCTTGGGATTCCCCCGGAGGAGCTGCCCCAAGTGGCTGGGGAGAGGGAAGTCTGGGCCTCCTTACTTAGGTTGCTACCCCCGCGACCCGACCCCGGAAAAGCGGAAGACAATGGATGGATCCATCCAGTTAATGTATTTGACTAAATGACATACCAAGTTCAGTTTTGTACAGCCAGGGGGAGTATTTTTGCTCTGACAGTCAAGCTTGGTCAAAGCCACTTGTCCGGTGGTGATCAGCTCTTGACAGTTTGTCTGTGTGACCTGCGTCACTTTTTCCTGCTGCTGTGGCAGAGTTAAGGTATCTGGTGATTTTTCCATGATTTTCATGGTGTTTGAGGAGCTTCACTGATTTTTTTGAGGGTGACATTTCCTTCTGTACAGTAATGTAAAGTAGTGAAAACGCGCAGTTTTTTTCTCCTTTTTTTACGCGTGTTTGTTTTGGAGGGGGAGGAGCATTATGTTAGTAGCATTTTTGCTAGAACGATTGTGTTGCACCTTACGCCCGCTACATCAATAATACAGACATTTCTCAATGGGGGTGGGGGTGGGGTCGGTAGGTTGGGCACTTGGTTTTGTGAGTTTATTGTTTTATAATTCTGTACAGCACTTTGAGCTGCTTTTAGTATGACGGGTGCTTTATAAATAAAATTGATTGATTGACTGATTGATGGGCACTTGCTATTAACAAAGGGCTGTGTGATACTAGCAATAACAACATTGTAAGAAAGGGACAGTTGAACACTGAGGCCTCTGCCTCGTTTAATGAGTTATCTTCACAAAGATGGCTTCCTTCACTCCTCTCTCAAACCAACGTTCCTCTCTATCAAGGATGCACACATCTTCATCACTGAAAGAGTGACTGCTGGCTTGCAGATGAGAGTAAACTGACAGAAGTGTTGTCTCTCTGTCAACTGTAACCTAAGAGCAATGCTGCTTCTGTTACGTATCTTACAATCTTGTTACGACAGATCTGTGCTGAAAATCTCTCTTTAAAAATACAGCTGCTGGTTTCTGTCAGAGGTGTCAAGTAACGAAGTATAAATACTTCGTTACTTTACTTAAGTACAAATTTTAGTTATCTATACTTTAGTAAAGTAATTATTTTTCAGCCTACTTTATACTTCTACTTCTTACATTTTCACGCAATTACTGGTACTTTCTACTCCTTACTTTTTAAAAATAGCCTCGTTACTTTTCTTTCATTTTGCCGTTTTTTTTTGTAGAATATAGATATTCACGCAGGACTTTCCAAACATAAATATCCGCATCAGCAGCCGTCGTCACTCACCAGTGTTGCCAGATTGGGCGGTTCACCGCGATTTTCCTTCTGACTTTTGCGGGTAAAGAGTGCTTTGGGTGGGTGGGACTCTATCTGGCAACACCGTCACACGCGTGTGTCTTTACATCCGGGGCAGCGTCGGCAGCTCCGGGACCCTCCATCAATGTAGAAGCGTCTGCGGGACCGTGACCCTCCATCAGTAGTTGGGGCGTCTTCTATAGCACCTTCATCCGGCGAAGCCATGCTGTCCGTGACGCTGACTTGTTAGGGGCTCTGCTAGCGCTAGCATTAGCGTCTCGCGAGACAACGTTACCTCTCAACGAGAGATATCGCGGGAGTTTAATATCGCGAGATCTCGTACAACGAGATCTCGTTACATGCCTAAATTGAGGTAAGCTGAAAGTTTTTGTTTTTTTTATCAGTTGATTACTGACTTCTAGTGACCTAGTAACATACTAATGTTGTATAATAAATATAAACGTGAAAGACAACAAAACCAGGAGAACCCTTGACCAATTTGTTCTGCACCGGGCAACACCAGAGGCAGATATGGTATGTAAAAAAAAAAAAAAACTGCCATCTGGAAAAATATCCTTTGAGGAAGTGGAGAAGATCACTGAGTCTTCACCTGGTTGGCAGGTAAAAATTCAATAATTTCCAGTGTAGTGGTGAACCATGTTTAATTATTGATAGTTATAAACAAAAGTGTACAATTGACACGTACAAATAAATACATAATTGTGAATTTACTTTACACTATGCAAACATACAACCTTGTCCATCTTTAAAAAAACACAGTTCATATAGGTAAATTAATAAATACATTTCAAAATGTAGTTTAAATACAATGCTAAATTATAAATATAAACAATACACGTTTTTCCATTTATTTATCACTACATAACCTAGGCTATGTATCACTAATGAACTTTAACACCTTTTGGCAGGCTGAACATGTCTATGGATGAGCTGTATGAGGAATGTGTGACTGCAAACAGCCTGATAGACCACCTCACCACCTCACCTCAGGAGAAAGAAAGGTGGCAGTCCCAGGGAACAGCAGAGAAGTGGATGCAAGTTCTTCAGGCAGCTGACCTCCCCAACATCCAGGCTGTTGTATCCTTTGTCCTCAGCATCCCATCTTCCACTGGGTTTGTGGAAAGGATTTTCTCTTTCATGAAAAGTAAGTGGACTGATGTGCGAAACAAATGTTCTACTGAACTAATTAGAAGTGAGCTCATTGTCGGTCTAAATTATGAAATGTCTTGCTCAGAGTTTTACTCTTTGGCACTGAAAAACAGAGCATTCCTTGCTGCAGCACGATCTCAGCAGAAATACAAATGGAAAAAATAGGTTGACTCCATAATGTAACGTTCCACTGTTTAGTTTACAAGTTTTTTATCTTTACTACAAGTGGAAAGCCATGGCCTTTGAGGCACAATGTGTTTATGTTTACAGATTTACTACAAACTTTATTTGCACGTTGCACTAAATGCACTATTACAGAATGTTCGTATTGATTTTTTGTTATTTAATACTGTTTTAAGTTATTAAGCAGGACAGAGGTCTGTTTAAGAAAGATACATAATTCTGTTTTAAGTTATTAAGCAGGACAGAGGTCTGTTTAAGAAAGATACATAATTCTGTTTTAAGTTATTAAGCAGGACAGAGGTCTGTTTAAGAAAGATACATAATTCTGTTTTAAGTTATTAAGCAGGACAGAGGTCTGTTTAAGAAAGATACATAATTTTCAAAAGATGTTTGTTTCTGGCAATTCTATTTGCACTAAAAATAAATGGTTAATTGTGTAATAATTTGTTTATACATATTTTTATAATTCAAAAACACGTATCCAAATGAATTCAGGTTGATTTCAAAGTGAGGAGGGGCAGGCAGGGTGTTTGTGTGTGTGTGTGTGTGTGTGTGTGTGTGTGGGGGGGGGGGGTTAAATGGGGTGACCAGCCCTGCCGAGGGGTGTCCCTTATTTATTTATCAAGGAGTTGGCAACCCTATTTTCAATGGGCATATATGCAGTTAAGACAGGTAGCTTAGTGCACCCCTAGTTTTTCAACATTAACAATATAATATAATCTAGTCTAAAAAATGATTTTTGTGGGGGAGGTGGGGTTGTATACAATAGTATGTGTGGTGCAGCCTAAGCATTTGTCTTTGTTGTTGCTTTTTCTTACGCTACTTTTACTTTTATACTTTTAAGTAGTTTTTGAAACCAGTACTTTTTTACTTTTACTTGAGTAAAAAGCTAGAGTTGATACTTCTACTTCTACAGAAGTAATTTTAAACCCCAGTATCTATACTTCTACTTGAGTAATGAATGTGAATACTTTTGACACCACTGTTTAGAAGCCTCAGATTCAGTTCCTCCACATAGGACAAACAGGTTTAACAATGTCAATAAAAACAGCTTGTTCACATGCAAATGAGGAACATCAGCCTGACGGTCATTAGGGGCCTTGATGACTCACAGGGTGCTCATGCAATAACAGCATTGGGGGATGGGGTGAGGGACAACAGTCTGTAGTGTTCAACAGTAGTGAAAAAGGTTAAAAAAGTAATAATAATCTTTCCACTTGAATGTCTTCAAGTTTCTTCACCTTATCCAGCTGAGTGAACTCTTTTGATCTGTATGGTTCAAACCGTTCAGAAGCTTTGTGTTTGCTTTAAACACTCACCGGTCTCAGAGTTTATGTAGTTCTTGTCAGTTGATCTGTTGAGAGTCGCTGCGTAAGTGACCTCCACAACCTGGACGTGTTCGTTTCTCTCTTCCTGTTCGGCGACCACGAGCACTGGAAGAGGGATTCAGGCACCGTCATAGGACTCCTAAACCCAAACCCGATGAAACAGAGAGACGGGAATGACGGGGTGAGCTGCGTTCTGTTTTAAAGTTCCAGAAGAACCACAGTCTGACGGTTACAGAACATCTAGAACTGATGCTGAGGAAACAGCTGCTCACTGGAGAAAGTTTTAGCTTTAGAAGCAAAACTCAAATATTTTTGAGGCTAGCTAACTCTGAAATTAAGTAAAACATCTGAAGTTGCAGTTCAAAAGCCTTAAACCTGTCTTGGTGTAACTTGGAAGCAGCTTATAAATTATAATTAATTCAGAATAATTTAATGAGCAAACACAAACCTTCATTATTCAACTGGGGTTAGGAGCATAAGGCCTCAAGCCCTTACCTTTCTTGTTGGTATCTGCTGACCAGGGATTTGGATTTGGTTCAAGCATCAAGATCCAGCTGCAGGGCAGTGCTCCTCTGTGTTGAACCAAACAAACTAAAATGGTGTTAATGATAGGAAACCTTCACCACAAGGCATCCTGGGAGAAATCAAAGGGCCAATGAAAGGGCCTCCAACCAACAGTGGGGGTTGTGATTGCCCACCCTCAACTGTCACAGTGTTCAATCAAACCACCAGAACAACAAGGTTTTGCTTCTGGGGGGATAAACAGGAGTTAATGGAAGCCATTTTCTGGCACCAGAGTTTAACTGAGAGAAGTACTGTGGGAGAAAAGAGGGCCCTAAACCCTCTATTAAACATCTAACTAACAGATACAATTTTTTACAACAACACAGAAATAGAGATTTGGTGATAAATAATAACAACCATTAAGTTTGTATTATGCTCTTTAAATTAAATCACACCAAACATGTTTTTTCACATTAAATGTCCAGAGTGAACGTTCAGACAACATTCAGACAACATTAGAAGTGCACTTCAAAACAAAAATAGAGATTTGGTGATAATAATTAATGACCATAGTTTTAAAGATTAAAAAACTAAATAAAATTATGCCACTTGTTTTTTTTTTCTCTCACAGTAAGCAAACATTCAGAAAACGTCAGAAGTGTGCACTTTCATATCAAGACAAAAATAAAGATTTGGTGACAATAACCATAGGTTTTAAACATATAAAAAACTGATTAAATGATCACAGCAAACACTTGTTTTTCACAGCAATTAATAGTTTACAGTGCCATCAGAAAGGCAAACTTTTTATAACAAGACAAAAATAGAGATCTGGTGACAATTAACAACCATGTAATTATGGTTATAGATAAAGAACCCATATGAGTGGGGGTCTTGTACGTGGGCCCATTGCTCAAAGACTGATTAAAGAAGTCACAGCAAACATGATTGTCATGTCAAGTGAATGTTCATAGTGAACGTTCAGACAATGTTCAGACAATGTCAGAAGTGCACACTTTTTGTAACAAAACAAAAATAGAGATTTGGTCATAAATTATAACAACCATTAAAGTGTCAAAGATGTAAGAAATAAGTGAATGAAATTAATAGAAACAGATAATGTTCAGGCAATGTTCAGACAATGTTCAGACAATGTTCAGGCAATGTTCACACAATGTTCAGATAATGTTCAGACAATGTTCAGACAATGTTCAGATAATGTTCAGATAATGTTCAGGCAATGTTCAGACAATGTTCAGACAATGTTCAGACAACGTTCAGATAATGTTCAGACAATGTTCACACAATGTTCAGATAATGTTCAGGCAATGTTCAGACAATGTTCAGACAACGTTCAGATAATGTTCAGACAATGTTCAGACAATGTTCACACAATGTTCAGATAATGTTCAGGCAATGTTCAGACAATGTTCAGACAATGTTCAGACAATGTCAGAAGTGCACACTTTTTGTAACAAAACAAAAATAGAGATTTGGTCATAAATTATAACAACCATTAAAGTGTCAAAGATGTAAGAACTAATTGGATGAAATTACACCAATTTTTTTTTCGTACAGTGAGTGAAGGTTCAGCGTTAATGTTCAACGTCAACGTTCAGGCAAAGTTCAGACAAGGTTGGGTCCTGAACATTCGACATTCGACCTTTAGACGACGTTCACTGAACGTCATCTGAACATTTGCTTGCTAGCTGGGTGGTACTGTACTACGCCCATGGGCATAGAACGGTACCAGAGGGACATGGCCATGGGTACCAGAAGGTACGACGCGGACATTGTCAATACTTTATACTATGAATACGATTGTGAATGGCTCGTACCCCTATGGTACCGTTCTATGTCCATGGGTATAGAACGGTCCACATGATATTTATTTTCTTTGTTTCAGAAAATGTCAATGACACATGACATACGGTGCCCCATGTGCCACAACTTGCTAAGCAACATCAGTCATCACCTGAAGGGTTCACATAAAGTTAATAACATGGAGGAGAGAAAAATTCTGGTCAACTGGGTATCAGGTCACATCAATGCTTGCCAACCATTGTCCCTACCCTATGCTAGGGTGCCCATACAAGCTTGGGCAACATCTGGACAGGCATATCAACGATACACACTGCGAGCTGTCTGTTGAGGAGAGGGCCAGGATGTTAGGTCAAGCGAAGTCCCTTAAAGCTCTGGAGCTCCTTGCAAAGCTATGAGCATCTAGGTTGGACCCAGAGATGCAATCTAACTTTGATATAAAGGACCCCACTCTGATCATAGCTGAGATAGGAGAGCAAGAGGTGGGAGAAGCAGTTTCATTCTCCCCCTAGCCAGCTTGTGGAACTCCCGAGTGCGTAGACATTGTGAAAGGGTAAGCACCTCACTTTTAGTCATCGTTAGCACATTTTATGAACGGACATGGTAGCCAACAGACTCCGCATGATGCGGATCTGAGTCCAGCAGTGAAGCTCTAGTAAACATGTCACCATTTAAATTTTTGCTTATTTACCTTAATGCATATCTCCATCAAAGGTTCTCCTTCTCTTTCTCTCTCCCTATCCATCCCTCTCAGGTGACTGAGGAGGAGGAGCAAGGTAGCAGTCCTACCATTGCTTGCACTAGCTCAAGGACTCCCACCCATACTTCCAGATCAAAAGTACCCACTCCTATCCCCAACAGCTCCAGAGCACCCACTCCTATCCCTAGTAGCTCCAGAGCACCTACTCCTATCCCTAGCCATAGGCCACTCCTATGGTCCGTAAGACCCCCTGAAGCCTCTCTCAGGCTTCGTTTCCGGCCTTCTGCGTCTGGTACATGGAAAGGCACCAGGGGGTCACGGGAGTGCGTTTGGCTCCGAAACTGGGTGTGTAAAGGCTAATTTCCAGCAAACTGTGTTTGGCCTCCAAGGACAGCTTTAGAGCATAAAAAGTAGCCCCATCTTTCTTGACCTTTTCACTCCTGGACCCCCAGAACCCTAGAATTTGCACCCTGAGGTCTGCAAGAAAAAGGGTCACAAAACGGAACCAGATGGTCACCAGCTGTACTTTCAATGAGGCGACCTCGGGCCTTAAACTTCGGAGTGCGTTTGGGCCCCATGATTCACATAGGAACCGTCAATCTGGGCAAGCTTGATGTCATTGGAAAGGTCTTTTTAAGACAAAGAGAATGAGCCCAAGCTTGTCTTGATGACCCCTTCCTCTGCCCCACAATTAACCCGCAAAATTGGAGTTGTAGGCCCATTGACTTACATTGTCCATTGACTTACATTGCATTTAGGTCTGTGTTCATCGGGCTGCCACGGGCCACAGGAATAGACCAGAGCCGGATAACTATAGAATCTGGTAGAAACTGTTGTGCTTAAGAGATCCTGTGCATTTAGTGGTGTTAGGTCAAAGTTAAGGTACCTTAATTAACTTTTGAACAAGCGGAGGCCTGTGGACAATCCCCACCCGTTTTTTTACAACTTCTGCAGCCTGTATCTAAAGTAGGAAGTAAGGAACTGCACCAAATTTGCTGGAGATGTATACCAGGATATGCCACATCTACCCTAAAAATCTGGGCTTTTTACAAGCACCGTAAGACCCCCAAACGGCCCCGCAAAGGCCGGTCAGGTGTATTTTTTGTGAAAAATAGTGTTACAGAAAAAAAATCATAACTCAGGATTCCAAAGGCCTGGAGACTCCAGATTTGAATCACATGTACATGGCATAAGCCATAAAAGAGTGTGAGAATTTTGTGCACGTACGTGCATGGAAAGAAGTCCAAATGTACAAAATATATTCAGAAAATGCAGTTTTTGGGGGCCAAAACTGTTTAAGTTCCTAACTCGGGGCCGAAAGCATTTAGGGACCCCTGATTTGAGGTGTCAACATTGGGGGGAGGGCAGAACACATCCATCTTGTCATTTTTTTCATAACTGTTTTTTCATGATTCCAGCCTTGGGTCACGAATGGGGTAAAGTTCGAATTCCGACAGAGTGTTTTGCAAGGGTTAGATGACAATCCCAATTCATTTTTTAGAAAAGTGCTAAGAGGCTTATTTTTGAGTATGTTGTTCTCGGGCTCAAGCCGAATGCGTACGACTTGGTCCCGTGTGCCTCGGACCCCTGAGTCCCCCGTAGCGGCTCCCCAAATTTTGAAAAAAGCCTAAAAATCTAGGGTTGATATTTTTTGAACCGTATGTCCGATTTCCACCAAACCTACATGGATCTTCACGTCTCAGGGCTCTGTTTAACATATGTCAGATGTAGGGGCCTGGGACCCCTACAGAGCCAACTTTTTTCAGGAGCCTTGTTGAGCAACGGGACCAAGACGGTTGGATTTGGGATGTAAAACTATGTGTGGTTATCTGTTTTGATGGTAAAATTTGTGTTTTGGGGATCCTTGGGACATAGCAATTTATGTTGGAATGTAACCCTAAGAGGCATAAGTCAACCATAAGGGGTATGGCCCATACGTGACAATGTACCCCTAAGGGGCACAAGTCAGTCATAAGGGGTACGGCCCATACATCACAATGTAACCCTAAAGGGCAACAGACAATCATAAGGAGTACTACCCATACGTTACTATAAGGGGTACCAGAAGGTACGAGATGGGCTCGGTCAATACTTTATCAATTCACATTGGTATTTCAATATCACAAAGTATTGACCGTGCCTGTCTCGTACCGTTCTATGCCCATGAGCATAGAACGGTCCCACATGGGCATGGCCAATACTTTATAATGTGAATACCTATGTGAATGACTCGTGCCTGTCTCATGCCTTCTGGTGCCCATGACCGTGCCCCTCTGGTACTGTTCTATGCCTATGGGTATAGAACGGTACCACATGGGCATGGCCAATACTTTATAATGTGAATACCTATGTGAATGGCTCGTGCCCGTCTTGTGCCTTCTGATACCCATGACTATGCCCCTTTGGTACTGCTCTATGCCTATGGGCATAGAACGGTACCAGAGGGACACGGCCATGGGCATGGAAAGGCATGAGACGGGCATGGTCAATACTTTGCAAAATGGAAATCGCAATGTGAATTGTATGGCCCACGGCGTCACGTAGGAAGGTCGTACAAATATGGGTTACATACCCTTGGAAAGGTCTGCTCAAGGGCAATTCAAAGATACCTGTTTCAACCCTTTGCTACCTTCCTAAGGGGGTCTAGGTGTCTCCAAATAAAAAAGGTCAAAAGGTCAAGGAAAATGCGTATTGACCTCAAACATACAGAACGCAGTCAGGATGATACGTTAATCAGTACTTGTGACTTTTAGCCCTTTGCAAGGTTCCTAAGTCGGTCTAGGTCTATCCAAAGTGAAAAGGTCATAAGGTCAGGCCAATATATAGATGGCCGTAATTCTTTGTGGAAAGTAGCTAGGGACACAATATTTTCAGGTAGGAAGGTCTTACAAACACGAGCCTTATACCGTTGAAAAGGTATGCTCAAGCGCAATTCGAAGAGACCAATTACAGCCCTGTGTGATGTTCGTAAGAGGGCCTAGAGCCTTCCAAATTCAAAAGGTCAAAAGGTCAAGGAAAATGCGTATTGACCCCAAACACACAGGACGCAGTCAGGGTGATACGCTTATCAGGACCTATGAGTTTCAGCTCTTTGCAAGGTTCCTAAGTGGGTCAACAGGCCTTCCAAAATGATAAGGTAATAAGGTCAGTGCATTTTTGCCCATAACTTCGCGTAGGTAGGTCGTACAAAGACAAGCCATACACCGTCGGAAAGGTCTCGGCGAGCCGGATCTGAAAATGTGAGTCCAAGGAGGGTGCGTAGTTTCCCTAAGCAGGGAGGGAGTTTTATCAATTCACAATGGTATTTCAATATCACAAAGTATTGACCGTGCCCGTCTCGTACCGTTCTATGCCCATGAGCATAGAACGGTCCCACATGGGCATGGCCAATACTTTATAATGTGAATACCTATGTGAATGGCTCGTGCCCATCTCGTACCTTATGGTACCCATGACCGTGCCTCTCTGTTACCGTTCTATGCCCATGGGCATAGAATGGTACCAGAGGGGCACGACCACGGGCATGGAAAGGCACAAGACGGGCACGGTCAATACTTTGCTATATTGAAATAGCAATGTGAATGGACCGTGTCCATTTGGTACTGTACTACGCCCATGGGCATAGAACGGTACCAGAGGGACATGGCCATGGGCACCAGAAAATACGACGCGGGCATTGTCAATACTTTATACTATGAATACGATTGTGAATGGCTCGTACCCTTATGGTACCGTTCTATGTCCATGGGTATAGAACGGTCCCACATGATATTTATTTTCTTTGTTTCAGAAAATGTCAATGACACATGACATACGGTGCCTCATGTGCCACAACTTGCTAAGCAACATCAGTCATCACCTGAAGGGTTCACATAAAGTTAATAACATGGAGGAGAGAAAAATTCTGGTAAACTGGGTATCAGGTCACATCAATGCTTGCCAACCATTGTCCCTACCCTATGCTAGGGTGCCCATACAAGCTTGGGCAACATCTGGACAGGCATATCAACGATACACACTGCGAGCTGTCTGTTGAGGAGAGGGCCAGGATGTTAGGTCAAGCGAAGTCCCTTAAAGCTCTGGAGCTCCTTGCAAAGCTATGAGCATTTAGGTTGGACCCAGAGATGCAATCTAACTTTGATATAGAGGACCCCACTCTGATCCTAGCTGAGATAGGAGAGCAAGAGGTGGGAGAAGCAGTTTCATTCTCCCCCTAGCCAGCTTGTGGAACTCCCGAGTGCGTAGACATTGTGAAAGGGTAAGCACCTCACTTTTAGTCATCGTTAGCACATTTTATGAACGGACATGGTAGCCAACAGACTCCGCATGATGCGGATCTGAGTCCAGCAGTGAAGCTCTAGTAAACATGTCACCATTTAAATTTTTGCTTATTTACCTTAATGCATATCTCCATCAAAGGTTCTCCTTCTCTTTCTCTCTCCCTATCCATCCCTCTCAGGTGACTGAGGAGGAGGAGCAAGGTAGCAGTCCTACCATTGCCTGCACTAGCTCAAGGACTCCCACCCATACTTCCAGATCAAAAGTACCCACTCCTATCCCCAACAGCTCCAGAGCACCCACTCCTATCCCTAGTAGCTCCAGAGCACCTACTCCTATCCCTAGCCATAG
>JBBPBX010063211.1:0-20596 GCA_038048925.1 Garcialebias charrua | reverse complement strand
GCGTTGTTGGAGCGATCACGGGGCGATCGGCGGCTGCTCCTCCGGGCCTGAGACGTCCACAGAGTTGACCGAGTGTTTCCAGCAAATTTATCCGTATGAGGCCACCCTGAACGGACACACGGTCCTCTAAAGCCAGCTGACAGGAGCGTCTAGAGCTCCATTGACCGCAGTAGACAATTGTAAAATGGCGACCGGAAACGACCGGAAGTTGCGTAAATACGATCAAATTGTAATAAAAACGTAATATTAATAATTATACTTTATTTATAAAGCCATTTAAAACAACCACAGCTGCAACAAAGTGCTATACACATGAAATTAATAACATTTAAACACAAAAAATAATAATAATAATTTTTTTATTTATTTTTTTTATCATATTTTTATTAAATATGATAAAATCGTAAGTCTGAGTTGCCGTAGGTCGCGGGTGACGTAGGTCGAGGGTTTGCTGTACTCAGTCAGTCCTCACGCTTGCAGCTGGCTGCAAACTGTGACATGGATTTCCTGAATGTGAGGCGGGTTTTGTTACTCTGGGATCATGAGACACCCCTCCGTTCAGGAAATCCATTCCATAGTTTGAAGCCAACGTGCATCATGGATCAGAAAATATCGGCAGGTTGGATCAAAAATCTGATACGTAAATTATGGTGGTATCGGATGGTTTCCGCTTCTTGCTCAGAGGGCGGGCCAGAGGGAGGGCCAGGCTCCGTGATACATGGGCACCAGCCCGTGTGGGCCCGTGTCCAGAATCGCCACAGCTTCTTCCTCTTCAGGGACATCCACCAGATCACATGCAGCTAAGAAGTGTGTGATGACTGAACTCTGAACTTTTCCAGGGACCTGTCCCACCTGGGGGAGCAGGTCCAAGAAGATGTTGTGAGTAATGAGGACTGAGGACAAATACAGCCACACTGCTGCTACTGTTGTTATTGAGATGATTTTCTCCACCACTGGAGATATTCACTGCAGCTAGATCTGTGCTTTTAGCAGAAAATCTGGCCAAGTTGGTCTTTTTGGACAAAAACTTTAAACTTGATTACCGTAGTTAGATTGTAAACAGTCTGTTGCTGTTTATTGTTCTGGTTGTTATTGTATTTATTAACATTTTTATTATTGTTAGTATAGTTTATTTATTGTAAAGAATGCCGTTTATTTAAAATATCCAAATGGGTTGCTTTTATTTATTTTTATACAAACATATTGTTTACTTGACACATTTTCAAAATAAACATTTTATAAGTCTTTTTTTTTTGTGTGTACCAAAAATAAACCGAACCGAACCCTCCTTGTAATTGAACGGAACCTAAATGTGATTTTAGCGTACCGTTACACCCTTATTAACAACATATAAACGGCCGTGGTGTAGTGGTAATGGCAGTCGTCCCCCGATCGGAAGGTTGGAGGTTCGAATCCCGGTTCCCCACACCTTGTGTCGTTGTGTCCCTGGGCAAGACGCTTAACCCCGAGTTGCTCCCGGTAGGTCACTGGAAAGCACCTTGCATGGCAGTCTGCCGCTACCGGTGTATGAATGTGTGTATGAATGGGTGGATGATTGGTATTGTAAAGCGCTTTGGGGCCCCTCATACACTGTAAGATCTAATTAGTTGACCTTACTTAAAAAAAGTACGCAAACTCGTTGCCTCAAAAAAATTAAGCAAAGTAGTCTTAAGATTAGTGAGTAAGAAAAGCTAATCTTTTTTAAGTTTGCAGTACTAAATCAAGTAGTACAACTGATACAAAAAAAGTAAGTTCAGATAACTCATTAGTCATGCTTAGTGTTAACTTATTTTTTTTAATTTGTGTGGACTGATGTAAATTTAACCCCACTTAGAATTACTAAATACCTACAACTTACTACCAACTCATTTTTTTTTCAGTTAAATTAAATAAATAAATTTCCTAAATGGGTACTTGGTCCTTCCCCTCTCTGTAATTTCCTAGCTATTTTTGCTGTTAAAGGAGCTGTGTGTAACTTTTCTAACAATATATTTTTTAACATATTTCTTCACTCTGTCACGACCTCCTGACATACTGATTTTAGACAAGTAATCTCTGAAAAAAACTTGTCCCCTTGCTTCTCTAAAAGCATTTCTAAAAAGCCAAGGTGACACGCCGTTAACCAGCCAATAAAAACAGAGCTTGAATTTGAATCAGCCAATAAAAACAGAGCTTGAATTTGAATTTTAACAGAGCAAGGGTAACAGAGCCATATTTGGCTCTGAGGGGGAGGGACCAGAAACGTGTCTCTGTTCAAAATTTTCCTAAGTTCCAGCGTGTTCCAGAAATTACATACTGAACCTTTAAATAAAAGGTAAACACACCACAAACATATACTTAAAATTCAGCTGCAATAAAACATTTATTAAATAACTGCATCCTTGACAGTCCAAGAGTGAACAATAACATTTGATATCATTACTTTTCATTCCAATTCACCAATATAAATTTTTTTTTTTTTTACACATGTAATAACCTTACAATAATCAAAAACATTACAATTCTACATCCTATTGCTTGAACGATGCTCTCAGCAACACCAGATGTTTGCAACTGTGCGACAACAGAGGCACACCCGTTCAGTATATTATTGTGGTTGGTAGACGGTGGAGTACTTACAGGAAAGTTTGTAGTGGCCGCCTGTGAAGTAGACGGTTCACTAACTTCATTCTGAGTGTCCACATTGTCAGCAGTATTAGTCCAAGCAGTGTCTCTATAGAAATGAACAAGATGCACCCCAAGAGTTCTGTGCCTTGCAGGGGATGGTCTTGTGATCAATGATGATGTAGTATCTTTGGATGTTGCTCGTTTTCTCCAACACACAGGAGGAAGGGCTGTCCTGGTTGCACACCACCAAGGAAGGTTTCGACACTGGCTCCCATCTTTGACAAAATGTAAAGAGAAATAATAAAAATCATGAAATATAGAACCGCTACATTCAAATAGCTAACAAAGCCAATAAGAAAATGCTTCAGCACAAGATATAGGATCTGAATAACTGAATAAAATGCAGTACGATTTGCATACCTGTAAAGATCTCACAACATGGTCCACAGCTTGACATGAGCTGATTTTTGCACTCTTCCTGTGGCCTTTGGAGGTAGGTGGAAGAAGTTGAAGCTACATTCTGAGTGTCCACATTGTCCGCAGTATTAGTCCAAGCAGTGTCTCTATGGAAATGAACAAGATGCACCCCAACAGTTCTGTGCCTTGCAGTGGATGGTCTTGTGATCAATGATGTTGTATCTTTGGATGTTGCTCATTTTCTCCAACACACAGGAGGAAGGGCTGTCCTGGTTGCACACCACCAAGGAAGGTTTTGACACTGGCTCCCATCTTTGACAAAATGTAAAGAGAAATAATAAAAATCATGAAATATAGAACCGCTACATTCAAATAGCTAACAAAGCCAATAAGAAAATGCTTCAGCACAAGATATAGAATCTGAATAACCGAATAAAATACAGTACAATTTGCATACCTGTAAAGATCTCACAACATGGGCCACAGCTTGACATGAGCTGATTTGTGCACTCTTCCTGTGGCCTTTGGAGGTAGGTGGAAGAAGTTGAAGCTACAGCAGAATGCGTGACAGGTCACAGTCCCAGCCTAGGGGGAAAATAACAGACACATTCAGATAATACACAACTCATATTTAAAAGAGAAGAGAGCCAAATTAACCAGACTTACCTTTATCTTGTGCCATCAATGTTCTCAGTTCATCATGTTCATCCAAAATAACTTGTTCACCAGGTTTAGCCTGGAGAGCATTTCTCACCATCTATAAGATTAAACATGACAAAGTCAGAATTTCCATCAATATTCATCATCATCAGTTTAACAGCAAAATATTTTTGTACGTAATATTTTACATAATTTGTTACAAAAGCTGCACACCTCTTTAGCTGCTTCTCGTTCAGCATGTGTTGTCGTCCCTCCATTTGTGTGAACAATCACTGTGGAACCAGATGAATCAAGAGGATGCTAGCAAGGAGTCTCCAGAAACGGACACAGATGAGCTTTCTGACATGGTTGACTCCAACGAAGTAGATGATAAATCATGTTGAAGCACAACTGGGAACAGTTGAAAAAATGTATAAGTGCAAAAACATAATTAGTTACAAATATTCATTTATGATCTACTTCCCCAACTACGCTGAACCTCACCTGCTGACTTCTTGGTAGTTGGGGAAGTAGATCATAAATGAATATTTGTAACTAATTATGTTTTTGCACTTATACATTTTTTCAACTGTTCCCAGTTGTGCTTCAACATGATTTATCATCTACTTCGTTGGAGTCAACCATGTCAGAAAGCTCATCTGTGTCCGTTTCTGGAGACTCCTTGCTAGCATCCTCTTGATTCATCTGGTTCCACAGTGATTGTTCACACAAATGGAGGGACGACAACACATGCTGAACGAGAAGCAGCTAAAGAGGTGTGCAGCTTTTGTAACAAATTATGTAAAATATTACGTACAAAAATATTTTGCTGTTAAACTGATGATGATGAATATTGATGGAAATTCTGACTTTGTCATGTTTAATCTTATAGATGGTGAGAAATGCTCTCCAGGCTAAACCTGGTGAACAAGTTATTTTGGATGAACATGATGAACTGAGAACATTGATGGCACAAGATAAAGGTAAGTCTGGTTAATTTGGCTCTCTTCTCTTTTAAATATGAGTTGTGTATTATCTGAATGTGTCTGTTATTTTCCCCCTAGGCTGGGACTGTGACCTGTCACGCATTCTGCTGTAGCTTCAACTTCTTCCACCTACCTCCAAAGGCCACAGGAAGAGTGCACAAATCAGCTCATGTCAAGCTGTGGCCCATGTTGTGAGATCTTTACAGGTATGCAAATTGTACTGTATTTTATTCGGTTATTCAGATTCTATATCTTGTGCTGAAGCATTTTCTTATTGGCTTTGTTAGCTATTTGAATGTAGCGGTTCTATATTTCATGATTTTTATTATTTCTCTTTACATTTTGTCAAAGATGGGAGCCAGTGTCAAAACCTTCCTTGGTGGTGTGCAACCAGGACAGCCCTTCCTCCTGTGTGTTGGAGAAAATGAGCAACATCCAAAGATACAACATCATTGATCACAAGACCATCCACTGCAAGGCACAGAACTGTTGGGGTGCATCTTGTTCATTTCCATAGAGACACTGCTTGGACTAATACTGCGGACAATGTGGACACTCAGAATGTAGCTTCAACTTCTTCCACCTACCTCCAAAGGCCACAGGAAGAGTGCAAAAATCAGCTCATGTCAAGCTGTGGACCATGTTGTGAGATCTTTACAGGTATGCAAATCGTACTGCATTTTATTCAGTTATTCAGATCCTATATCTTGTGCTGAAGCATTTTCTTATTGGCTTTGTTAGCTATTTGAATGTAGCGGTTCTATATTTCATGATTTTTATTATTTCTCTTTACATTTTGTCAAAGATGGGAGCCAGTGTCGAAACCTTCCTTGGTGGTGTGCAACCAGGACAGCCCTTCCTCCTGTGTGTTGGAGAAAACGAGCAACATCCAAAGATACTACATCATCATTGATCACAAGACCATCCCCTGCAAGGCACAGAACTCTTGGGGTGCATCTTGTTCATTTCTATAGAGACACTGCTTGGACTAATACTGCTGACAATGTGGACACTCAGAATGAAGTTAGTGAACCGTCTACTTCACAGGCGGCCACTACAAACTTTCCTGTAAGTACTCCACCGTCTACCAACCACAATAATATACTGAACGGGTGTGCCTCTGTTGTCGCACAGTTGCAAACATCTGGTGTTGCTGAGAGCATCGTTCAAGCAATAGGATGTAGAATTGTAATGTTTTTGATTATTGTAAGGTTATTACATGTGTAAAAAAAAAATTATATTGGTGAATTGGAATGAAAAGTAATGATATCAAATGTTATTGTTCACTCTTGGACTGTCAAGGATGCAGTTATTTAATAAATGTTTTATTGCAGCTGAATTTTAAGTATATGTTTGTGGTGTGTTTACCTTTTATTTAAAGGTTCAGTATGTAATTTCTGGAACACGCTGGAACTTAGGAAAATTTTGAACAGAGACACGTTTCTGGTCCCTCCCCCTCAGAGCCAAATATGGCTCTGTTACCCTTGCTCTGTTAAAATTCAAATTCAAGCTCTGTTTTTATTGGCTGATTCAAATTCAAGCTCTGTTTTTATTGGCTGGTTAACGGCGTGTCACCTTGGCTTTTTAGAAATGCTTTTAGAGAAGCAAGGGGACAAGTTTTTTTCAGAGATTACTTGTCTAAAATCAGTATGTCAGGAGGTCGTGACAGAGTGAAGAAATATGTTAAAAAATATATTGTTAGAAAAGTTACACACAGCTCCTTTAACAGCAAAAATAGCTAGGAAATTACAGAGAGGGGAAGGACCAAGTACCCATTTAGGAAATTTATTTATTTAATTTAACTGAAAAAAAAATGAGTTGGTAGTAAGTTGTAGGTATTTAGTAATTCTAAGTGGGGTTAAATTTACATCAGTCCACACAAATTAAAAAAAATAAGTTAACACTAAGCATGACTAATGAGTTATCTGAACTTACTTTTTTTGTATCAGTTGTACTACTTGATTTAGTACTGCAAACTTAAAAAAGATTAGCTTTTCTTACTCACTAATCTTAAGACTACTTTGCTTAATTTTTTTGAGGCAACGAGTTTGCGTACTTTTTTTAAGTAAGGTCAACTAATTAGATCTTACAGTGTATGAGGGGCCCCAAAGCGCTTTACAATACCAATCATCCACCCATTCATACACACATTCATACACCGGTAGCGGCAGACTGCCATGCAAGGTGCTTTCCAGTGACCTACCGGGAGCAACTCGGGGTTAAGCGTCTTGCCCAGGGACACAACGACACAAGGTGTGGGGAACCGGGATTCGAACCTCCAACCTTCCGATCGGGGGACGACTGCCATTACCACTACACCACGGCCGTTTATATGTTGTTAATAAGGGTGTAACGGTACGCTAAAATCACATTTAGGTTCCGTTCAATTACAAGGAGGGTTCGGTTCGGTTTATTTTTGGTACACACAAAAAAAAAGACTTATAAAATGTTTATTTTGAAAATGTGTCAAGTAAACAATATGTTTGTATAAAAATAAATAAAAGCAACCCATTTGGATATTTTAAATAAACGGCATTCTTTACAATAAATAAACTATACTAACAATAATAAAAATGTTAATAAATACAATAACAACCAGAACAATAAACAGCAACAGACTGTTTACAATCTAACTACGGTAATCAAGTTTAAAGTTTTTGTCCAAAAAGACCAACTTGGCCAGATTTTCTGCTAAAAGCACAGATCTAGCTGCAGTGAATATCTCCAGTGGTGGAGAAAATCATCTCAATAACAACAGTAGCAGCAGTGTGGCTGTATTTGTCCTCAGTCCTCATTACTCACAACATCTTCTTGGACCTGCTCCCCCAGGTGGGACAGGTCCCTGGAAAAGTTCAGAGTTCAGTCATCACACACTTCTTAGCTGCATGTGATCTGGTGGATGTCCCTGAAGAGGAAGAAGCTGTGGCGATTCTGGACACGGGCCCACACGGGCTGGTGCCCATGTATCACGGAGCCTGGCCCTCCCTCTGGCCCGCCCTCTGAGCAAGAAGCGGAAACCATCCGATACCACCATAATTTACGTATCAGATTTTTGATCCAACCTGCCGATATTTTCTGATCCATGATGCACGTTGGCTTCAAACTATGGAATGGATTTCCTGAACGGAGGGGTGTCTCATGATCCCAGAGTAACAAAACCCGCCTCACATTCAGGAAATCCATGTCACAGTTTGCAGCCAGCTGCAAGCGTGAGGACTGACTGAGTACAGCAAACCCTCGACCTACGTCACCCGCGACCTACGGCAACTCAGACTTACGATTTTATCATATTTAATAAAAATATGATAAAAAAAATAAATAAAAAATTATTATTATTATTTTTTGTGTTTAAATGTTATTAATTTCATGTGTATAGCACTTTGTTGCAGCTGTGGTTGTTTTAAATGGCTTTATAAATAAAGTATAATTATTAATATTACGTTTTTATTACAATTTGATCGTATTTACGCAACTTCCGGTCGTTTCCGGTCGCCATTTTACAATTGTCTACTGCGGTCAATGGAGCTCTAGACGCTCCTGTCAGCTGGCTTTAGAGGACCGTGTGTCCGTTCAGGGTTGCCTCATACGGATAAATTTGCTGGAAACACTCGGTCAACTCTGTGGACGTCTCAGGCCCGGAGGAGCAGCCGCCGATCGCCCCGTGATCGCTCCAACAACGCCGCCCGACATGCTAACGACAGCAGCTAACACAGGCGAAGACACCGAGCCGACATGCCGCGGAGGGGCCATCTGCGGCCGGGAGCTCGCCGCAAATGTCCGCCTGGCAGTCGGGGGACACCGAGCTAACGCGGAGATACAAAGCCGACAGCCTTTTTGAATGAACTGACATGCTAACCATTGCTGCTAATGGCGGGGCCTAACCGTAGCTAACGCCGAGCTTGTTTTGGATGGAGGATTATCGCGGAGAAACGGCTTTCAGTAAGTTTTTTTTTTTTCTGGCTCCAAATGTATGAAGTTAAGAAGCTAACAGTCATTCTTTTAAACAGTTTTGACCACGTGTGTGCGTGTGGAGCGTAAGGAAGCTGGGGGAGCTCGGACGGGTGCGAGCTGATGCTAAAAGACGAAGGCAGGCTTTGACCAGCTCAAAGTAAGACATTATATTTTTTATTTATTGTACAGTACTGTATTCATTTACTGTACAGTTCTGTGCATGTTCATGGCCTAGTATGTCTGCTTGTTCAGTCTCATGCCATTAAATATGTGTGCGGCGCTCCGTTAGCGGTATAGCCGCGACCTATGTCAGAAACGCGGACCTACGACAGGCAGGTGTTTTTGGTCCGCGAGGTACGACAACATCGACCTAAGTCACACACGTAGGTCCCAATCCCTGACGTAACTCGAGGGCTTCCTGTACTCTGTTGGGTTTGTTTTGGCATAGTTTTGAAAAAGCGGGTCGTTTGTTTATGGATTTTTTACATGGAGCTGGTCACAATTGGATTTTTTACATGGAGCTGGTCACTTGTTTCTGTTGCAAGATCCAACAACACTGGTGAGTAGCATCTTAGCTAGCAGCTAGCCGACTTTTCATCGTAACAAAGTAACATGTGTCCGCTGTGTGGAAGTATTTAAACACCGCAAGACAACAACGTGCAATGTCTGCAGAGCCATAGCGCCACATTAAACCGCGGTCAAGTTAGTTTTATGTTGGACATTCGAGCTCAGGGGCTTCAGCGGTGTGCTTTTCTTTTTCATGCCGGAATGGTGCTCTGTTTCCGGGGAGCTGCTGTCAGCTTCCCCTGGAGCTCCGTGGCTGTGCATCATATCATAACAGCTACAATATAAAGCCATGTAAACACTAAAAACAGGAACATGTCTGTGTTGGTTTATGCCATGAACTTAGCAGATGTAAAGCTATTTAATATTTTATTTAATTTATTTATTCATTCATTTAAAAGAGACAAAATAAAACAAATTCATCAAAAATAAAACATTGAATGAAAAGAGTGCAGAAAGAAGAAAAAAATCTTATATCACCCCATTATTTAAAAGAATATATAAAATAACTTTAAACAATCACTTAACTCCATATCTGTAAAATTAACTGAATTATAACAATTTTTGAGTTGGCTTATTTCAATTGCCTGCTGCAGCCATCTTCAATTCAATTGTACTCAAAAGTTAATCATCAGTAAAGAAACATCCGTTTATTATTTCTTGAAAGATTTTTCAAAATCTGTCCAGAGGGTCATGAGATATTTTGCTAACAGACCAACACCATTGATTCTAAATAAATGACGCTATAATTTTAAAGAAAGATACAAGATACAAGATACAAGAGATTTTTTATTAACATTGCACCAGTTAACCGATACAACGTGATGATGTATACACAGTCGTCCAGAAGAGGGAGAGAATGTAAAGCTGCAGCATATTCAAACACATGACATGTTCTTCTGCGCGGCCGCTCTCATCCGTCTTCGGATGAAGGTCAAACAGATATGGAAAAGATCTTATGCATTCTAAAAGTCCTTTGCTTATGCTTTGGGAATGAGTCTCAGCTACTACCACACCAAATTTTATCTCAATTTTTTGTCAAATTGACTGAGTTGTAGTCAATTTTGTGTTGTTCAGTTAGCTGTGGCAGCCATTTTGAATTGGATGTACTTTAAAAGTCAACCAGTCGTAGAGAGCCATTCAGTGATTATTTCTTGAAAGTTTAATCAAAATCTGTTCAGTTGTTCATAAGATATTTTGCTAACAGACAGATGCAGAATACAAACATAATTTGATGATTTCTGGCAAACCGATCGGTTTGCCAGAAATCATGAAATTCTGCGATTTTGTATTAATCAAAATCGCAGAATACAGTTGCTGTGATAGTAGGGCAGCCAACGTTGTTACCTGAATATAATTTTGGACTGAGAAACTGAACCAAGACTTCACCTAACAGTTATTTTCATTATCATTTTATTTGCTTATTAATATATTTTATTCAGTCAATACAAATACTGTGTTCGGTTCCGGCGGAGTTAATGGACGCTTTTCCCTCTGGCTCTCTGAGTCTTTTAACATCAAACTGACCCGTTTTTCGAATTGGACTAAAGTTGGTTCATCTTCCTACCGAATACGGTGTTAGTGACTCAGGGAGCCGCACGGGGCCGTAAAATTTTTCTAATTTCGGTCCTGGACCGGCCGTTGCAACCCACCGGTCACTCTGGGTGCTTCCTGCCGGCCAGGTGAGTCGTCGAGCTGGGAGACTACCCCACGTATGGGTAAAATGAGTATGAATCTCAGGAAGAACAAGGGACTCTGGAGGAACTTGTAGTTAATTTCTTACAGGAAAAGAACATTAACATAAACTATGAGGACATTTCATTCTGTCACACCCTGCCCAATAATTCACCAAGATTCAAACCGTCAGTGGTCGTTAAGTTCATTAGCAGGAATACTAAAAACTATGTTATGCAAAATAGAAGAAATCTGAACGGATCAGACGTTTACATAAATGAACATCTTACCAAAAAAAATGGAAAAATTGCAAAAGAAGCAAGGTGGTTAAAAAACAAAGAAAAAAAATAGCATCAACATGGACTAGAAATGGATACGTCTTTATCAAAGCAAAGGAAGGGTCTCAGCCTAAAATGATAAAAGAGCTGACGGATCTGGATGAATTCAAGAGATGAAAAATTACAAATCAATGAAACAACTCACAATCAAAATGGATAAAATATACGGTGAAATGAACAAATACATTAGAACATGACAACATACGAAGACTCAGAACCTAAAATATATAATGTTGAAAATGTGATTGATGCAAATTTTTTTCCTGTAATAAATGATAGCGAATATTATAATGAAGAGCAGTTTAATGACATCAATATATCAAATGGAGTTCTCTCCATTATTCACTTTAATAGCAGAAGTATAAATGCAAACATATCCAAAATAACAGATTACTTAAAACAATTAAATAGAACTTTTACGATAATAGCGTTGTCAGAGACATGGCTTAATGATGATAACACTAGTAATATTCACATCGAGGGGTATGAATTATATCATATGAACAGAAATAATAAAAGAGGTGGTGGTGTCGCACTATTTGTCAATAATGAAATAAAATGTAAATTAAATAATGAAATGTCAATAATAGTTGATAATATTATGGAAATGATAACAATAGAAATTATAAACAAAAACGATAAAAACATAATAATAAGTTGTGTATATAGATCACCAGGAGCAAATATAGAAATATTCACTGATAAAATCTTGGAACTAATGGAGAAAAGTTTTAATAAAAATATTTTCTTGTGTGGAGACTTTAACATTGATATGGGAAATAAAACAGATTCAAATAACATAAGCACATTTATAAACTCAATGTACAGTTTAAATATGTATCCATTGATATCAAAGCCAACAAGAATTACAACTCATAGTGCTACAATAATTGATAATATTTTCACAAATATAACAAATGGGGATGTGATTGGTGGTATCTTAACGACCGACTTAAGTGATCATTTACCAGTTTTCACAATCTTTAAAAATGATCAAAATATCACAAAAGCAGACACAACGAAGAAAAAAATCATAAACACATCAAAAAAAGTTTTGGAAAAATTGAAAGAGGATCTGGATAAACAAGACTGGAATGATGTGTATGTTGATGATGCGAACAGGGCATATGATGAGTTTATGAATATCTTGGAAACCCTGTATGAAAAGAATTGTGTGCAAACAAATTACACAAAGAGAAATACGAATGATCAACCATGGATGACAAAAGGGTTAAGAAATGCATGTAAAAAAAAGAATTATTTGTATTCATGTTTCTTGAAATTGCGAAGTCAGAGCGCAGAAGAAAAATATAAAAAGTATAAAAATAAATTAGTAGGGATTATAAGGAAACATAAGAAAGAATATTATAGTAAATTATTAGATAAAACTAATGGTGATATGAAAGCAACATGGCGAGTAATGAATGGTGTACTGAAGAATCATAAAGCAAAAACTGGTATTTCAAAATATTTTGTAAAAGACAACGATGAAGTTCATGATGAAAATGAAATTGTAAATGGATTTAATCAATATTTCGTGAATGTTGGATCAAGCCTTGCAGCTAAGATACCAAAAGTAGATAAAAATATGATCCACTCAATTACAGGTTGTGCAAATAGTATTTTCCTAAATGGAACTAACAAAGAGGAAATAATGAATGTAGTAAAACATCTTACAGACAAGAGATCGAAAGACTGGGTGGACATGGATATGATGTTTGTAAAGGACATAATGAGCCATGTTATTGAGCCGTTCACATACATATGTAACTTATCATTTTCAACAGGAATTTTTCCAGATAATATGAAAGTAGCTAAGGTCGTTCCTCTTTTTAAAAATGGTGATAAATGTGTATTCAACAATTATAGACCTATATCCTTGTTACCACAGTTTTCAAAAATTCTTGAAAAACTATTTGTAAACAGACTAGACCAATTTATAGATAAACAAAATATTCTAAGCAGCAGTCAGTATGGGTTTAGATCAAAAAACTCTACATCAATGGCTCTCATGGAATTAATGGAACAAATAACTACTGCTGTCGATCAAAAACAACACTGTATCAGTATCTTTGTTGATTTAAAAAAAGCATTCGATACTATTGATCACACCATTCTCCTTGAAAAACTGAACAAATATGGTATTAGAGGACCAGCATTACAGTGGGTATCTAGCTACTTAAAAAATAGGAAACAATTTGTACAAATAAATGATGTAAGATCTGACCTCTGTAATATCACATGTGGAGTTCCCCAAGGCTCTGTACTTGGACCAAAGCTTTTTATTTTATATGTGAATGACTTGGTAAATGTGTCAGGACTCCTTAAATGTGTACTTTTCGCAGATGATACCACTTTTTTCTGTTCAGGTGAAGATATAGAACAAATGTTAGAATTGATAAAGACAGAATTTGTCAAGATACAAACTTGGTTTAAAATAAATAAATTATCATTAAATCTAGAGAAAACTAATTACATGATATTCGGTAATAGAAAGAAAACTGTTGATGTTCCACTCAAAATTGAGGATGTTGAGATTTGTAGAGTGAATGAGGTGAAGTTTTTGGGTGTTATCATTGATGACAAACTGACATGGAAACAACACATAAATTCTGTAAGAATAAAAATAGCTAAATCGATAGCAGTACTGTACAAAGTCAGAGACCTATTGAATGATAAAGCTCTGTATTTGTTGTATAACACAATCATTGTTCCACACTTAATCTATTGTATTGATGTTTGGGGGAATGCGTGTAAAACAATCACAAAGCCTATTTTTGTATTACAGAAAAGAGCTGTAAGAATTATCACTAGAAAGTAGGCATGTAACGGTTGTAGTTGGTGTACCGAACCGAAAAGGTACGGAGGTGGACCGAACCGAACGTGCTGTACCGAAACGGTTATTTTTTCACTCATTGAATGTTAATATGTGCGCCGCGGAACAAAATTTCCTGGGCGCGTTTCAGCACGGAGCTATTATCTCGCAGCACGCGCAGCATTAGCCGTTAGCTTCTCGCTGCGGTTTCCTGTTTGTTAACGTTATGGTTTTCTTGTTAAAAGACGAGCGCACAAAGCTGTGTGTGTGGACGTTTTTTCATGAAGACTGGATCTGCAGCAGCAACACGTCTAACGTGAACGCGCTGGAAACTACGTCATCAGAACGTGAACGAGCTGTTACAAAGTACGCTAACCACACAGCTGCATTTAAACAACTTCTACAAAGTGCGCTAACAACACAGCTGCATTTAAACAACTTCATCAGGTAATTTAGATGGGTCCAGATCAATAACACAAACTGTATGAGTTTTTAAAGCTCTGAATCTAAGTCTGAAAGTTTTTAATGCACAGTTGATCCTTGCTATGAGACATCCATCACGTCAACACTTAAGTCAAAAAGTTCAGCTCTTTATGAAAAAACTAAAACTGATGGTCAACAAGTCCTGGAGCTGATTTAAACCCTGCCCTGATGATGAGTGAGATATTCAACCGTTCAAGAGGTATTGTTATTTTATTATAATTATTATTTATAATTTATTATTATTTAAAATTATAATCTTATTAACTTATTTTTTTACCTCTGTGTTTTATTTCCAGTATTTCCAGTTACAGAGGTAGCTGCTCTCCTTCCACTTCAGGGAAATCCACCAGAGATCACCTGCTGCAGCTAAGAAGTGTGTGATGACTGAATTGAACTCTGGAACTGTTCCAGGACCAGTCCCACCAAGAAGAGGTTGTGAGTAATGAGGACAAATACAGCCACACTGGTGCTACTGGACAAAAACTTTATTAGTTAAGATTGTAAACAGTCTGTTGCTGCTTATTGTTCTGGTTCTGACTGTTATTGTATTCATTAAGATTTTTATTATTTTTAATATAATTTATTTATTGTAGAGTGCTGTTTATTTAAAATATCATCCAAATGGGTCACTTTTATTTATTACTACAATACAATACAAACATATTTTTGGCATATTTTCAAAATAAACATTTTGTAAGTCTTTATTTTGTCTTTTTTTTTTTGTACCGAAAATAAACCGAAAATAAACCGAACCGAGCCCTCCTTGTAATTGAACCGAACCGAAATGTGATTTTAGCGTACCGTTACACCCCTACTAGAAAGCATTACCGTCATCCATCAAGTACATTATTTTATCAACTAAAATTACTGAAGTTCCATGATTTGGTAGACTATAATATTTTATCAGTTATGTATAGAGCTCAAAATAATGCATTACCTTTAAATATCCAAATGCACTTTGTTAAAAGACAAAGTTGTTATAATCTTAAGGGAACAGAGTTGTTTGTAAAACCACAATTCAGAACCAGTTTGAAGGGACGTTCTACCTCAATTCAGGGAATTAGATTATGGAATGGCTTGGAGAATGTAGTTAAAAATGCCAAGTCAATGTTTACATTTAAAAAAATGATCAAAACAAATATGTTAAAAAAATATATGTGAAATAACGTAATGTGTATTGTATTAGTTAGAAAATTAGAAAGTGTTAGTCATTTTGTACTGTATTAGTATTAGTTAGAAAACTAGAAAGAGTTAGTCATTTTGTACTGTTGGTTGAAGAATATTATTGTTTAACCTGATTGTTGGAAAAAGTTGGTTGAAGATTATTATTGTTTACATGGTTTGACTACTGTTGTTTAATCTGATTGTTGGAGATAAGGGGCAGATATAATAAGATTTATTCTTCTTTCTGCCACCTTTCATTTTTTTACATTTTGTACACTATCATTATGAGATTGCCTTGTATTGTTTCTTTTGTAAAAAAATGAACAAATTTAATAAACAAAACATACAAACGTAGCCTCTGTGTTTTTTTTTTTTCTCCCTCCTCCCTTTCTGGACCCTTTCTATACCATACCATACCATACCATTTTATTTATAAAGCACTTTAAACAGGAACAAGTCCACACCAAAGTGCTGGACAAACAAACACGCAACAGGCAACACAGACAATGAAGTACAACACGAAAAACATAAAAACATTGCAGATCATAAATCAAACGATCCAATACAAATCAGCTGGCATTGAAAGCAATGGAGTAGTAGTGAGTTTTTAACCGGGATTTGAAAACCGAGAGGGAGGGGGCCTGTTTGATGAGCAGCGGTAACTCGTTCCAGAGTCTTGGGCCTGCTACAGAGAACGCCCTGTCGCCTCTGCGCTTAAGGCGAGTTTCTGGAACTATTAAGAGTACCTTTCTGAACTGTGGTTCTACCTGGTTTCAAAATGCTGGTGAAGATTCTCAGTCGTCCAGGACATGATGAAATCAAAAAAGACGTTCAATACAGGATCAACTGGACTTTATTTGTTGCAGAAAACGTTTCGACTTCTGTCCAGAAGTCTTTTTCAATTCTGAATGGAAGCTGTGAGAAAGAGAAGTTTTATACAGGCTTACAAGTCACGCACCAACATATGAGTCAGAGTCAGAGTCAGAGAGAATTTATTGTCATTTGCACCGCATGTAGTACATGTGTTGAAAACGAGATTATGTACACAGGGTCCCAGTTACATCCAACAACAAATGCAAGAGAAATACAATAATAACATCTAGGATTAACTAAGAGAGACATCACATCAGCTAGTAATACACTAAGCCCTAATGTAGTAGAAAAACATCATTATAAACAGCAGCACGAACATGAGCAGATGGTCACAGATGAACGCAGCAACAAGAAACAGATCAGTACAGTATCAGTATGATGTGACATTTTGCAGTGTTTATTCTTATGAAATGGATATGAAATTGGAAACTGAAATAACACCACAAATTAACTAACATGCCCATTCTATTTAAATTGACAAAACGACACATCCCAGCTTAACAAAAGGGGGTTTGTGACACATACATGTAAATTGAAAGATCACACCTTAACGGTAGGAGGTTCCCTTGAGGTCTCTGTTAGAAGACACAAAACTGTATGTAAATTGACAAACAACACCTCCCAAACAACAACAGAGGCTACTCAGAGAACTTTGTTAGTCTAATTTACAGACAAGGCATCCCTGCTCCCATCCGGTGTAAAACGTTTCGGAATCAAATCCAAAACTGAGTTATAGGTCTTAGACAGTTGAAATCTCAGACCTCCTCCTCTGTTAAGAGAAGGTTTTTCTCTCTTAACATACACAGCTTCCTTTACCCCCCTCTCAAACCATCTGTGTTCTCGGTCCAAAATTTGAACATTCTGGTCCTCAAAGGAGTGTCCCTTGTCCGTGAGGTGGAGGTGAACGGCAGAGTTTTGTCCAGAGGAGGTTGCTCTCCTATGTTGAGACATTCTTTTGTGGATAGGTTGTTTCGTTTCTCCGATGTAACGGTCTGAGCAGACTTCGCTGCACTGGACTGCGTACACCACCCCACTCTGTTTGTGTGTGGGGGTTCTGTCCTTCGGATGCACCAGCCTCTGTCTGAGAGTCCGGCTGGGTTTGAAGTGTACTGGGATGTTGTGTTTGTTGAAAATCCTTCTGAAATTCTCTGAGACTCCAGCAACATAAGGAATGACAATGTTTTTCCGTCTGTTAGACTTTTTCTGTTCATTATTGTGTTTAACAGATTTCCTTGCTGACTTGACAAACGCCCAGTTGGGATATCCACATGATTGCAGAGATTTTTTGATGTGTTTCTGTTCCTTTTCCTTCCCTTCTGTCCTTGTGGGGATGTGTTCTGCCCGATGCTGTAAAGTTCTGATGACAGAAAGTTTGTGCTCCAGTGGATGGTGAGAGTCGAACAGGAGATATTGGTCTGTGTGGGTTGGTTTTCTGTAAACTTCAATGTTGAGACTGTCATCTCCCTCCATATGCACCAAACAGTCCAAAAAAGGCAGCTTATTGTCGTTAGCATCCTCTCTGGTGAACTTGATGTTGTTATCAACAGAGTTAATGTGTCTGGTGAACGCTTCCACCTCCCTGGCTTGGATTTTGACACAGGTATCATCCACGTATCTGAACCAGTGTTGTTTTTGACAGCCATTTTGATATTAGTTTTAGTCATAGTCTTTTAGACTAAAATACTTCTTAGTTTTAGTCTGTTTTAGTCATTTCTATATTTAATGGTTTTAGTTCAGTTTAAATCGACAAAAACTTAAAAAATTTAAGTCCAGTTTTAGTCTTTAAAAAAAAAAAAAAAACATATTAGTCAGCTAAAAAAAGTTAATTTTGGGTTTAGTTCCTCTTTAAAGTATGTTGAACAAACAGGCAACACATAGGCACAATATTATTTTCACTTTTGCAGGCATGACAGCCGATAAAAAAAGTTCAAGTCCACAATATTTGGGTTGTCAAGGCCAAAAAAAAAATGACACTGGGTAAAAAAAAAAATGAATAAATGAAAAAGGGAATTGTATCTGTATTATAGTTCAGAAAGTCTATTTTTTTTATTTTTAGCTCGTTATTCTATTGCACAATTCATAATCCAAATCAAAATAATAATAATGATTTTAACTGTTTTATTATTTGTTTTATTGACATTTAATTCTGTTGCACCTTGTAGCACTTTGAGATTTTCATTAATGAAAAGTGCGTTATAAATTGAATTCATTATTATTATTATTATAAATGGAGCACTGAGTTTGTCACTGAAGATTATAGAATTTATCTGACAATACTTTATGCAGTTATTCTAAATCAAGTCAGGTGTTTTGTCGACCAGTCATCATCTCGAAGGGAGAGATAGTTTTTATTTTAATCACGATGGTTACTGAACAACACGATAAAAATCCACTTTTTGGATGAGTTTTGTACCTGGATGTGACCAACGCTGAAATAACTTCATTTATTTACTCTCTGAAGAAAAAGAATGGCTTTTTCTCTTGTGAGTGTGTAAGGAGTCACGGCTGAGTTCTTAACTCAAGTAGTCATGGGAGTTGTAGTTCTTTCCCTCTGACCTATCACAGTGTCTCTACACAGCCCCGACAACCAATCACAATACATAAACAAACGCCACGGCCATTTTGAAAAGAAAGAAGCTATCAGTTAGCAAAAGTTTCCGGACTTTTCAACACATAAAAACGCTTATAAACAGAGCAGTAAAATTCTGAAATATAGCAAATCACATTCTACAGGTACACCAAGCTCAACGCTCAGCAACACAGCGATTCAACTGTCGAAAACAACGACGGACTCTCTCGGAACCGTTCGGTCCACAGCAGATCCACAAACCAGGAGCAGAAATAGTTTCTGACAGCTTCAAATGCAATAACTACACAACAGCACTTACTCGCAGTTGTTATAAATTAGCTTATTAGGCAAAAAGTTGACGCGGAGGTCAAACGTGAATGCGCTATTCTGTGGCAAGTCAGCAGCAGTGAGTCCACTCCAAACAGAACCAGAAACAGAACCTGACCCACGCCACACAGCAGCGACATTTCTATAACCCAAACAGCTTCAAACAAGGACAGGATTATAAAAAAAAATACATACATTCGGTTCTTCTCTTCTCTCACAGTTGGGTTAAATACAAAATAAGTCCATAAATCTTTTCTGAGCTGGCGGCCGGCCGGACACCGACCGAGCCCCTTCGTGTAAAACATGCTGCAGCATCTTCCATGGTCCAGTTTGAAAAGGAAGTCACATGTGAGCGGCTGAGCGCGCAACGCGTGGCCGTGCTGCAGCTGCATCAACACTGCGGTGGTGGGCGTGACCAAACAGCTGACTTTCCGACACAATATAATTATGAGCAGATGAAATATAAATTATTGACGACCACCGACTAACATTTTCGTTCAGTCTCGTCTAGTCAACGAAAACTCACACAAATTTCGTCACGTTTTAATCATTAAAGAGCAATGATTATTTAGTTACTGTCTCGTTATTGTCATGAAAAAAAGGGGCGTTGACGAAAAATTTACGTCAGAATTTCGTCAACGAAAACAACACTGATCTGAACCAATGGCTTGGAGTTGTCCCCTCATAGGAGTTTAGGGCTCTCTGTTCCACTTCCTCCATGTAGAGGTTTGCAACAATGGGTGACACTGGAGATCCCATGGCACAGCCGTGCTTCTGTCTGTAAAAACTGTCATTGAACTTGAAATAAGTGGTGGAGAGGCAGAGATCCAGCAGGGTGCAGATGTGGTCTGGGGTTAAGTTGGTCCTTTTGTCCAAATCCTTGTCCTGTAGAAGTCTTTTTTTGACAGTTTCTATTGCTTCAGAAATGGGTATGCATGTGAACAGGGAAGTCACATCATACGATACAAGAGTTTCTCCCGGGGTCAGCTTCAAATGTTGAACTTTGTTGGTGAAATCAATGGAGTTTTTAATATGATGAGGTGTGTTTCCAACCAGAGGAGCTAAAATACCAGCCAGATGTTTAGCAACATTGTATGTCACTGAGTTCATGCTGCTCACGATGGGTCTGAGAGGTGTACCTTCTTTGTGTATTTTTGGAAGTCCATACAGACAAGGAGTGGCCTCCCCC